>JAVJIF010016840.1:0-119308 GCA_038442645.1 Agave tequilana | reverse complement strand
GGTTAATTTCTTGGTGAAGTGAAGAAAAGAGAAAAGATTTGTAAGGAAAGGATTTATATAGGTTTTGATTTTTGTAAAGGGAATGCAAATAAAGAAATGAGAGGGTTTTGTGCAAAAATAGGGGAGATGAGGTGTCTCCCTTGGCAATGGTGGCCGCCATGAGAAAGAGAGAGAGAGATGTATTAATGAGGGAGGTTGGTGAGAAATGTGTGGAGATGGAATTTTTTGGAAGAAAATGGAAATTTGGAAAATGGAATTTTTTGTGGTTGTGAAGGAAGGAAAAGAAAATAGGGAAAGGAAAAAAGAAAGAATTGATAAATGAAGAGTTTTCTTGGTCTTGGAAAATGAAAATACCGGAAACACGGATTCCTAGGTTCAAGTCAAGAATGCGGGAAAACATTTCGGAAAATACCGAAATCGTCCGAAATTCAAGTGTCTCGGAACGACTCGTAATTTTACCAAAAATCAAGAATAATATAAGAAGACGTATAGTGAAATCCGTTTGAAGAAATACTTTTAGTTTTGGAACTAAAATTCCCGGAATCAGTTAACTACCGACTCCGTTGGAATTTTCATAAATTTATAAAATTCTAAAAAAAAGTATTTAGATAAGAAATGTCATTCTAAGAAATAATGTCTAAAAGATTCTCTTGAAATTCCTAACTGTTTGGAATTAAAATTCCAGGAATCGATCAGCGATACTGGTCGACACCGGTTTGAAGAAATTCATTTAATTCTAGAAAATTCCAGAAATCACCTAAAATCGAATATATTAGAAATGATATTTGAAATTGAAATTGGTCAAATACGGGAAGTAAATCGAAAAATACGATCGAAAATCAGAATACGCAACTTAGTACGTATTTCGGAAACGGGGTATTACAATCTACCCACCTTACAAAAATTTCGTCCTCGAAATTTCATAAGGTGAAGGGTAACAGGAATGGTAACAGATAGATAAGGCTAGGATGAGAGATAACAAATAGAAAAGAGTAAAAGGAAAGAGTCTAACCAATCAAGATGAGAAGAGTTGAGGATAACGCTCTCGGATGACGTCCTCTCGTTCCCAAGTGGCCTCTCCTGGCGCATGGCGGTTCCAAGATACCAACACTAAAGGTATGGCTTTGTTCTTCAGTGTCTTCACACTTCTATCCAAGATGCCATTGGCTGCTCCTGATATGATAAATCTGGTTGTAGTTCCAGCTCGGAATGATCCAAAATATGGCTATCATCCCTAACATACCTCCTCAACTGAGACACGTGGAAAACATTATGAACTCCGTCCAACGATGGCGGCAACGCCAATCGATAAGACACATCTCCTACTCGATCCAATATCTCGAATGGGCCGATATATCTCGGACTTAGTTTCCCACGAGTGCCGAACCGGATTACTCCCTGGTAGGTGAAATCTTCAAGAACACATGATCTCCAACTCCGAATTCCAATGGCCTCCTCTGCAAATCTGCCCAGCTCTTCTGTCTGCTCTGAGCTGCCCTGAGATGATCTCTGATAATCCTGACTTTCTCTGTGGTCTGGATCAAAATCTCTGGCCCCAATAGACTCCTCTCACCGACTTCATCCCAACAAATCGGTGACCTGCATTCCTCCCATACAGTGCCTCAAAAGGTGCCATCTTAATACTTGCCTGATAACTGTTGTTATAAGAAAACTCAGCCAAGTGAAGATGATCTTCCCATGAACCCCTGAACTCAATCATGCAGGCTCTAAGCATGTCCTCGAGGATCTGGATGGTCCTCTCAGATTGTCCGTCTGTCTGAGGATGATAGGCTGTACTGAACTTCAGACGAGTTCCCAGACTTTCTTGGAGACTCTCCCAGAAATGAGATCTGAATCTGGTATCTCTATCTGATACAATACTGACTGGAACTCCATGTAGACGAACTATCTCCTTCACATACTTATCTGCCAGAACCTCTGTAGTCTGACCACCCTGAATGGTATGAAATGAGCTGACTTGGTGAGGCGATCAATGATAACCCACACAGCATTATTACCTTTGGGACTACGAGGTAATGCCGTGACAAAGTCCATAGTGATGTGCTCCACTTCCATTAGGTATTGGCAAAGGATGAAGAAGCCCAGCTGATCTCTGATGCTCAATCTTTATTTGCTGGCACACCAAGCACTTAGCTACAAACTGAGCTATCTCTTCTTCATGGCATTCCACCAAAAGTGCTTCTTCAAGTCCTGGTACATCTTGTTTCCTCTGGATGTATAGAATAGGCTGAACTGTGTGCTTCCTCCAAAATCTTCTGTCTAACTTCCCCTTGGGGAACACAAAGCCTACCTCCAAAGTACAATGCACCATCCGGACGAATACAGATATCCGTCCTCAATCCAGCCTCTACCTGAGTTCTGAATGTCTGAAGTCTGGGGTCCTCCTTCTGAGCTTCCTTGATCTCATCTATCAATGAAGACTGGATCTGCAAGGTCATAAGCTGTCCTGCCTTCTCAGCTCCTCGAACCACCATCAAGTCCAATCTGATAAAGTCCTGAATCAACTCCTTCTGTTGAGTGATTTGGACTAACACTCTGTTCTCTGGCATCCTGCTCAGGGCATCTGGAACTGTATTGACCTTGCCTGGATGATATTGCAAGTCAATGTCATAGTCTGCCATCAGTTCCAACCACCGCCTCTGCCTCATGTTCAACTCTTTCTGTGAAAAGATATACTTGAGGCTCTTGTGATCTGTATATATCAGCACTTTATCTCCCAGAAGATAGTGCCTCCAAATCTTCAAGGCAAAGATCACTGCCGCCAACTCCAAGTCATGAGTTGGGTAATTCCTCTCATGAGGCTTCAACTGCCTAGATGCATATGCTATCACATGATCATGTTGCATAAGCACACACCCCAGGCCTTACCTGATGCATCACTAAAGATGACCATCCCTCCTCTCCCTGAGGGAGTTCTCAAGATAGGAGCTGAAATGAGCTTCTGCTTCAACTGCTCGAAGGCTGCATCACACTCCTCTGTCCAAATATACCTTACTCCTTTCCGGGTGAGCTGGGTTAACGGAGCTGCAATCCGAGAGAAATCCTGGACGAAACGTCTGTAATATCCAGCTAGTCCAAGAAAACTCTTTATCTCCGTCACCGTCCTCGGAACTGGCCATCCTTTACTGCCTGGACTTTGCTCGGATCAACTGAGATACCTTCTGCTGACACCATATGTCCAAGAAATGCTATACTGTCCAGCCAGAATTCACACTTACTTCTCTTGGCATGAAGCTGCTCCTGCTGAAGTGTCTGCAACACAATCCTCAAGTGTTCAGCATGCTCCCTATTGTTCTTTGAATAGATCAAGATGTCGTCGATGAAAACAACAACAAACTGATCCAAGAAAGGCGAGAACACTCGGTTCATCAAGTCCATAAACACTGCAGGGGCATTGGTGACTCCGAAAGGCATAACAAGAAACTCATAGTGGCCATATCGGGTCCTGAATGCCGTCTTCGGTATGTCCTCCTTCTTCACCCTCAGCTGGTGGTAACCCGACTGTAAATCAATTTGGAGAACACACGGGCTCCATTAAGCTGATCAAATAGATCATCAATCCTGGGAAGGGGATACCTGTTCTTGATGGTGACCTTGTTCAATTTCCTGTAATCAATACAAAGTCTCTTACTACCATCCTTCTTGTTGGCCAACAGTACTGGAGCTCCCCATGGTGAAGTACTTGGCCTAATCACTCCCTTATCTGAATACTCCTGCAGCTGCTTCTTCAGGATCTCCAACTCCGTCGGTGCCATCCTGTACGGAGCCTTGGATATAGGTGCTGCTCCTGGAATAGTCTCGATGGAGAACTCAATCATCTTGACAGGTGGCAGTCCTGTGATCTCAGCAAACACCTCCGGGAATTCATCCCAACACCGGCACCTTCTGCTTCTGAACCTCCGAAGAAGTAATCTGAGACTTCCCTTGGTGGTCTTCACTTCTCCACTAAACTGGAACTCTGGTTGAAGTGGAATTCTAAACTTGATCTTCTTCTCCCTACAATCAATCACAGCATAGTACTGACTGAGCCAGGTCATGCCTAAGATCACGTCGTACCCTTTGGTGTCTAGTACGAGCATATCTATGGCCATGGTCTTATCACACAGTTCTACTGGACAATCAGTACACACTCTAGATGATATGACTACCCCATTCCCTGTACTTATCTCCCATTTGTGGTCTAAAGCCTTAACAGGTATTGAATGTAAAGCCACAAATTTATCTGAGATGTAACAGTGGGATGCACCCGAATCAAATAAAGCGAGAACAGGCTTTGCATGAACTCTGATGTTACCTGTAATCACCTCCTCTGAAGCCTCAGCCTCTGCTTCCGTCAAGTTGTAAGCCTGACCTCTGCCACGCCCTGTTGACGTCCTACCTCCTCTCTGCACTGGGCAAATGACATGCTGTGGAGGAAGGGGTGCTCTCCTCATCACCGTCCCTGGCTTCTCTGCCCAAGTGGCCCTGGTACTGCCCGCTGTCCACTCGGTCCTGGAAGTAATGGCAAGGTCTGGTTGGCTATCTCCAATCTCCTGTGTGGACAAGCCCCTATAGAATGATCTCTGGAACCACATATCAGGCACCACCCATTTGCTCTACGGCAATTTGCTCGAGTGTGTCCTGGTTTCAGACAGAAGTTGCAGAAGGTAGATGGTTGGGCTGTCTGGTAAGGAGCCGGTCTGAAAGGTTGCCTCTGAATCTTTGCTGCTCTAAATGGGCCCCCTCTTCCCATGGTACAAACGGCCTCTTCATGGCCTGGTTCTCTTGCTTCCTCTGTAACACCCGCTCCACCTCTCGAGCGACGGTGAGAACCTCAGAATAGGTCTTCATCTGTTGAGACATCAAGAAGGCCTGTAAGTCCAACTGCAGGCCCGCTGAAACCTGCTTGCTCTCTTCTCTTCGTCCGTCACCATATATGGCGCGAAGCGGCTCAATCTGAGAAACTCCGCGGCATACTCGTCCACGGACTTGTTCCCCTGCTGGAGTCTGATGAATTGCTCCTCATATCTTTCTGCGCTGTAGCAGGAAAAAAGCGGCTGTAGAAACTCTGGAGAACGTATCCCAAGAGATAGGTCTCTCCAAGCGGGCCTCCTCTGCAAGCCACCAAGTCGAGCTATGTCTTTAAGCTGAATCTTGGCGACTTCAACTTGGTTCTCCTTCGGGACACGGGCTGCATTTAGTAGGTCTGTCGTGTCCGTCAACCATTGCTCCGCCTCCAATGGTTTCTCGCTCCCCGTGAATATAGCAGTCTGTAGTCTTCTGAAGTCCGATACATTCCCGGCTTCTGTTCCTTCGGGCTGCTAACTCTTGTCTAAGGAGCTCGGTCTGCTGCTGCTGATTTTCCATCTGCTGTTGCTGGTTCTGCATCTGCTGTTGTTGGTTTTCCACCATAGTCTGAATGATTCTCAGGACATCAGCATTCTCTCCTCCTACGGGTCCATTGGGCACCTGCCCGATGTTGTTACGACCCGATCGTCTCTCCATACCGTATGATAACTGGAATTGGAAACAATTGAAAGGAGTTTAGGATACGAAGGAAATTGATCAATGAAGGAAGCAAGAAGGACTCTATAATTTTGTACATTGTAGTTGGCATAAGCAAATTACTAGAATTTGCCACTTGATTGTACTTTAGGTTTGAGAGCCTAGGCTCTGATACCAACCTGTAACGCCCCGATTCCACGGATACGGGGACGTCACTGCGACGTATATAGTAGGTCAGAAGAAGCCCCCACGTATATACGCTAAGCATAAAAGTACAATAAGGAAACAGAGTACAACACAAAGCGTGGTGTATTCATAGGCCAACTATAGAAGTACAAATACAAAGTTATACAAGTTATGATAACTGCTACACTTTACAAGTGTTTTGTTTTCACAACCAAGTCCAAAAGAATATATACAAAGATATACACAAGGTGCTCACGTAAGAGATGGAGACTCGTCAGCCAAAAAGAGGAGTACGGCACGAGGGAACTAGAGTTGGTCAGCCTGCTCACTGAAGTATGCCTGATCTTCCGTGGAAGGATCCACTTCGTTCCAGGTCTCGGAATCTGAATATGCAAATCCAAGGAATCAAGACATATAAACAATAGATAGCTGCAGCCAAGTGGCTAAGGGACGAGTACAAGTAAGATGGGACTATACAAGTATATCAACTAACAGATATGAAAAGCATGAATAGATAAAGTCGTATAATAGATCTACAATTAACATTTTATTATTATTACTTGTCTTACTGTGATATCTAACTATGTGACCCCAGCGTCCCAGAGCACATAGGTCCATATCCCAATAAAGCAAGGGGGTTATTGGAAATCAGCGGTTGTATCGACGAACTATGTTTACAGTGGACCCCGTACATACCCGGGATAACGGCCATTGATTGTTCCGTTGCTTGGTGACGGAAGCCAGCCGCTAGGCTCAACTGGAGGGACTTATGTATGCCCTTTTCATGATGGTACCAGAAATAAAGGGAGCAAGCACTCCCCTCGGTCCCCTGGAGGCCCACAGGTTAGACCGGAACATGGGTTGCACAACACTCCTAAAAGCCACTGTAAACACGAACACATATCGATATCCGCATGTTTTCCCCGGACCCAATGTAAATTGGTCTATTTTATACAAAAGTCGAGTCTATCATGCTTGATGTAAGTGATGGCATGATAAGGTGGAGATGTCCATTTATTAACAAGTCATGAAACGGGAATATATAATAACAAGTCATGAAGTAATATGAGATAAGATTCATCAAGTATCATGTCATGTAATATCAGTAATGTAGCATAAACATGAACAATGTATCACATGTGTATAGAGGTTAAAGTCCAAAATCAGAAAAGGAAACAACTAAGTTAAATAGTCAGAATTAGTCGACTAGGTGGGAGATTAGTCGACTAATAAGGGTCTTCAGTCGACTAATAGTCCGCAGGAGTCGACTAAAGTGGTTTTCCAGAGAGTTTGGTAGTCGACTTGGATTGGAAGGGTAGTTGACTTGGTAAACTATAAGTCGACTAACGGGTACGCAAGTCGACTAAATCTGTGATATAAAAAGTTGGGATTAATTTCCGGGACATGTTAGTCGACTAGGGTACTATGTATAGTCGACTAGAGGTCTCTGGTCGACTAATAATTTGGGATAAGTCGACTAGAGCCGAGAGTTGTAGTAATTTTTGGTTCAAGGAAAATTAGTCGACTAGGGTCAAAATGTAGTCGACTAGGGGGGTCTAGTCGACTGGTAAAAATGGGTTAGTCGACTAAAACTGTGAAAATCAGAAAAGCTACGTTTCAACTAAAGTGGGTTAGTCGACTAGTCTCTAGGTCAAGTCGACTAATCCTGGAGAAAACAGAAAACAGAACAGAAATTCAGATGGTTGTTTGTTGGCCTAAAAATGGGATTTTTATGACACAAGTGTATATGAATGATCTCACATGTACACAAAGAAGTGATCTAGTCTTGGTGAGTAAAAATACTCACTTTGAACGGTTAAATCGAGGCTTGACGAGTTCCGAAAAGATCGTGTCGACAAATATCACAAATGATTCCACGGCGATACTACGGACGATCACAATCCAAAAGTTGTGGTAGCTTGAGAAGAAGATGAAGACTGGTGGTGTTTTGGAGTTAGGGTTTGAGATGGAGAAGAAAATGGTGAAGGTTAATTTCTTGGTGAAGTGAAGAAAAGAGAAAGATTTGTAAAGGAAAGGATTTATATAGGTTTTGATTTTGTAAAGGGAATGCAAATAAAGAAATTGAGAGGGGTTTTGTGCAAAAATAGGGGAGATGAGGTGTCTCCCTTGGCCAATGGTGGCCGGCCATGAGAAAGAGAGAGAGAGATGTATTAAATGAGGGAGGTTGGTGAGAATGTGTGGAGATGGAATTTTTTGGAAGAAAATGGAAATTTGGAAAATGGAATTTTTTGTGGTTGTGAAGGAAGGAAAAGAAAATAGGGAAAAGGAAAAAGAAAAGAATTGATAAATGAAGAGCTTTTCTTGGTCTTGGAAAATGAAAATACGGAAACACGGATTCCTAGGTTCAAGTCAAGAATGCGGGAAAACATTTCGGAAAATACCGAAATCGTCCGAAATTCAAGTGTCTCGGAACGACTCGTAATTTTTACCAAAAATCAAGAATAATATAAGAAGACGTATAGTGAAATCCGTTTGAAGAAATACTTTTTAGTTTTGGAACTAAAATTCCCGGAATCAGTTAACTACCGACTCCGTTGGAATTTTCATAAATTTATAAAATTCTAAAAAAAAGTATTTAGATAAGAAATGTCATTCTAAGAAATAATGTCTAAAAGATTCTCTTGAAATTCCTAATGTTTGGGAATTAAAATTCCAGGAATCGATCAGCGATACTGGTCGACACCGGTTTGAAGAAATTCATTTTAATTCTAGAAAATTCCAGAAATTCACCTAAAATCGAATATATTAGAAAATGATATTTGAAATGAAATTGGTCAAATACGGGAAGTAAATCGAAAAATACGATCGAAAATCAGAATACGCAACTTAGTACGTATTTCGGAAACGGGGTATTATACCAAAGTTATCTGGTTCTTTCTCCAACCCTAATATCTCTTTTTTCATTTTATTTCTTGTAAAAGTCTAGTTTTTCCTTTTTATTTGTATTCAAAGGTGATTGCGATCCTGTTTACATCAGTATGCATGAGTATATATTATGTGTGTACGGTTGCGTGCTACAGCGTTGCGGACTCGCTCGTGCAGTTCGAACCAATAACAAGAGGTCCGGACTCGATCCGGATTCGTGTTCACTGTGGACCCAATACACTAACGAATCGAAGACTGACCCATGGATGATTCAGGGGTTCGTACCGGTTCGTGCAGTGAAGACCAGACGGCGATTCGGACCCAAAATCGTGTCATTTCATATAAGGTTTGCTTTTATATCATTTCCTTATTTATCGTTGTCAGTAGTATTTGTATGTTACTTGTATCATTTCATGTGACCATCTGAATTATTTTACCAGTGTGACTATGCGTATTACTTCATGGTCATCAGTGAGCGTTCACCTTATTTATTTAGTTGATATGAGCGATTATCAGCATCATTTCATCGGTAGAGGAGTACCACTTTTGATTCAAGTTTAGTTGTAGTATACCTTAAATTGTGACTTGAATTGATCTTAAGATTGGCTTGGTTCATGTTAGTGGATAAATAGTATATTTATCTGAGGTATTTATCGGACATTTATTTGGTGATTATTTAGACAGGAATTTATGTGAATATAGAGGGTGGAATAAGCATGATTAACTTTATTAAGATGACTGATCTTCTAATACTTGGACTTATATGGACTTAGTTGAGTTGCAGTAGACCTGAGATTTACATTCTTTACATTGAATCTTGATTAGCATATAGATGAGATTAATTTTGTTAGATTATCATCAGGTGTTGTGTGTATATTTTACCTCTCATATCGACGTGTAACATGATCTTGGTTTTGGATTATTCAAGCAAGGATTTTTGAATTACTCTGATTACATTAATTGAATATTAATGACCTTATTGATATTGGTTACTAGATGTAGAGATAATCTAGATTTCATATTAATCGAGGATATTACACTCCTTAGTTTGATCTTGATTGGATTGGATAATGATGATCGGTTAGATGTGGTAAAGTATACAGTTATTTCAGGTTGATGAGACTTAGATACACTAGTGACTTAGATGGTGGATATGTCGATGACTTTGAGGATTATAGTTGATTGAATATTTTGCCCTGGATTATTCTGTTCATACTTGCATGTCATTACTTATGAATATCATGATACCACTTGAAAAACTTGACTGATTATACTTGACATTTACCTCATAGTTATATTGTCCATGTTACCATACTAGCTGAAAATATATTATTACATATAACAACACCCTCCTGTTATACTTGTTGCATATCCTGTTACACTGGTATCCTGATCACATTGTTGATTGTTGTTGTCGTGACTATGATCGACTTATCCCAGTGATGTAGGTAACATGTACTTTAATTAATCTTGATAAAAATAATAACATGATATTAAATAACTTACATCTGGATTGGAAAAATTGATGGAGGAGACGTCTGTATTTTGAGTGGACCTAGGATATAGGTTGCGCAGCCGAAAGAGGGTTCCACTGCAGGGTTCCCGTGGGGTGACTGACACCCCGTCCTGTTCCTATTCTTTTTCTGTTATACATGTACCTGACTTGTTATATATGTTACCTGACTACCTTGCGGTAGGGCTGGTTCATCATTAGGAGTCTGAGCTGTGGTCCTGGATATGTATGGGACCCACTTAAAAACAACAATGTCTGCAACTAATCAGTTTCAATGACATAGGACCTCAATTGGCATGTGTGGTAGGCGTAGTATGGGATGTGTCTATACATGTGACAATTAGTGTTCGCTGACATAATTAATAACAAAAACTAAATCTTACATTGACATTGTTATATACATGTTATGATAGACACCTGACTGTATACATGACCTGATTTGGACATCTGGTTCTGTTACTGACTGCCCTATTACTATCCATTTATGTTTGCATATTATTTCAATCTTATTCCAGTATATATTATCATCATATGCTCACACGTTATATGCACGTGCATCTTCCCCTTCATTTTACACTCATTGTGTCGCTTTCTGACTACCCTAGATTTGAACGTCCAGATTGGATGCTTTATTCTATTGTTCAGGTGTTCGATGAGACTGTACATATTGCGAGGAGCGGGAGTCTCTCTTCTTAATTATCGGTATTCCTGCTCTTTTATTTATGTTATCCTGATTCTCCCTATATCGTATTCAGTTACCTTTTCATTTCTTATTCGTATGTTATCATGTGTGAATATTTATATGTAGTATTGCAGTGATCATGATTTATTATAGCTTGTTCGGGTTACTTTAGACTTAGCATGTATACGTGGGGTATTCTGCTCGCGTATATACATCGTCGACTCTCGTCGCTACTCCGTTTTCACGTATTTGGGAAGCAAGGCGTGACAACAAGTATCTGATTCTCTTGCCCCGTGTGGTACTACTCAGAGTCTTCATCTGCTATTTCTGGCTTTCACGGTTGTACTTTCGTGGAGGAGTATGATAGACTCCGACAACTAGAGTTCTCTCAGAACGATCTTTCAATGACTCATGCATCTGCTTCAAGTATGCACACCTATACTACCTCTCCTCAAAAACCTTGGATATTAGACTCAGGATTCTCATCTCATATGACAGATACTTAACAAGAGTTTGTTTCATAAAATTTGTCACATGTCCACTCATTTAAAATTGCTGATGGTACCCATTCTCCTATTAGGGAATAAGGTAGTTCAAGCTACTCCCCTTGACCCTTACTGATGTCCTATATGTTCCACGATTTCCTGTTAGTCTCTTGTCTATCAGTCAGTTACTAAAAATAACTGCAAAATAACCTCTTTCCCTTCTTATTGTGTATTTCAAGACTTGTCGACTAGGAAGAGGATTGGTTCGGGGCATGAGCGAGGAGGCATATACTATTTGGATGATCGAGTGACCCTTACTGGCTTGGTTGCAGGTCAGCCTGATCCAGTTTTACTTTGGCACTGACCTTGGGTTATCCTTCGGTGCAAAATATTCGGTCTGTTATTCCTATTGAATGCTCCATTTTATTGTTAGGTTATGAGTCTTGTGAGTTAGGTAAGCATCATCATGCTACCTTTCAGAGTCGAGTCAATAATCGTAATAGTTCTGCATTCGAGTTGGTCAATTCTGATGTCTGGGTCCTAGTCGTGTACCCTCCATTAAGGATTTTAATTTTTTTTTGCTCTTTGTTGATGACTTCTCTCACATATCGTGGTCGTATCTCCTAAAAGAGAGGCCAGAAGTCTCCAGTGTTATTGAACTTTTTAAATGAAATAAAAAATCAGTTTTCTATTTCAATTTGTGTGCTACTGACAATAAATTAGAGTATGTAAAAAATGTATCTGTTTTTTGTTTCAAAAATAGAATTATTCATCAGACCTCTTGTTCTCATACATCCCAACAAAATAGAGTTGTTAAACGACAACATAGACACATTTTGAATGTTGCTAAAACTATCAAGATTCATATGAGTGTCCCAAAATATTTATGGTCTAATGCTGTGTTAACTGCTTGTCATTGATTAATCGAACATCCTCTTCTGTTCTAAAAAAAATCTCCATTTTTTGTCTATTTCCTAACAAAACACCTTTCTCCATGACTCTTAGTGTTTTTGGATGTACTTGTTTCGTTCAAGATTTGTCTCCTGAGCTAGACAAGTTATCTCTTAGATCTATAAAACGTGTCTTTGTTGGGTATTCTAGAACATAAAAAGGATACCGGAGCTATAATTCCTCCACCATGAAGTATTTGGTGCCTGCTGATATTTTTCTTTGAGTCTGTTATTTCTCTCCACAGGTTTTTGTTACTATACCTGGGCTTGTTCCTCCTTCACACTGCCTATGCTGTTGCCTACACCAGCTCCTACGTTTCTTCGCCAGTACCGCCAGTAGAATCTCCGGATCACCCTGCACCCAGTCAGTTCGAGATTTCAGATATGTCTACACTCATCCGCCAAAAAGTTCTTGCCTTTGACACAGTTTCGGCTATCCCCTCTCTAATAGACGGTCAGACTTCTCCACTAGCAGCATCTCCCTTTGATCTTGATCATCCCATTGCCCTCAGAAAAGGTAAATGGTCTTGCACTGATCATCCTATTTCGAGTTTCGTTTCTTATGATCATATTAACCCCATTTTTTGTTAGTTTCCCTATCTTTATCTTTTGAGTCTATATATACCCAGGTCTTATACAGAGACTTTATTGGTACCTGCCTGGAAGCAGGCTGTGGATGAGAAAATGAAAGCTCTTGCTTCTAGAGGAACTTGGGAGTTGGTTTCGGCTCCAACAGGTGTTGTTGTTGGCTGTCGTTGGGTCTTTACTTACCGCCCAAATGGCTCTGTGGATAGATATAAGCCAGACTCATGGCCAAAAGTTATACCCAGACATATGGCAATGACTATTTTGAGACATTCTCGCCGGTTGCCAAGATGAATTCTATAAGGATTCTGTTCTCCATTGCTATTAACCTGTCATGACCATTATTCCAACTAGATGTTAAGAATGCTTTCTTATAGGGATCTTTAGGAGGAAGTTTATATGAAGCAACCCCCAGGTTATGTTACTCAGCGGGAGACAAAAGTCTGTCATCTCAAGAAAGCAATATATGGACTCAAGTAGAATCCAAGAGCGTGGTTTGAGAAGTTTCAGTATTACCATTTCTGGTATTAGTTTTCACCGTTGTCATTCAGATCATTATGTCTTCGTTCGGTGCACAAAATCTGGCATCGTAGTTATGGCTGTTTATGTTGATGACATTGCTGACTAGTAGTGATTCAGCTGGGCTATTGGAGACTAAGGAGGATCTTAAGCGTCATTTTGTGGTCAAGGACATGGGACATCCAAAATATTTCCTGAGAATTGAAGTTGCATATCAAAAACACAATGTACTTCTTTCCCAGCGAAAGTATGCTCTGGAACTTCTTGAGGAAGCAGGACTTTTGAGATACAAGCCTGCTACTACTCCAATGAAAGTCAATATGGATTTTTGGTTTGATGACAGTCATACATTTGATTATCCAGGAAGATATAGAAGATTGATTGGAAAGTTGATATATCTCACGGTTACTAGGCCATATATAACCTTTGTTGTGGGGGTACTGAGTAGATTCATGCATCAACCCAGAGAGACTCACTAGTTAGCTGCGATGAGGATTCTGGCTTATATCATGTCCAAGAAAATGTTTGGTGTCTAGGAAACATGGACATGTATGCATTTTGGATATTCGAATTTAGGTTATGCTGGCGACCGAGGAGATAGAAAGTCTACCACTGGGTATTGCATCTTTGTTGGAGGAAATCTGGTAACTTGAAGGAGCAAAAAACAAGATATTGTGTCTCGCTCGAGCGCAAAAGCTGAATACAGAGATATGGCTCATACGACATACGAGATGGTGTGGTTAAAAAATCTATTGATGGAGCATGATTTTGGACAGCCTGAGCCCATAACTCTGCATTGTGATAATCAGTCTGCCATCTACATTGTCGAGAATCATGTATTCCATGAAAGGACCAATTCATAATGAGATTGACTGTCACTTTGTCAGGGATGCTTGGACAAAGAAGGTGGTTACGTTCCAGTTCACACCGTCTTCAAAGCAGTTGGCTGATCTCACCAAAGCCACCTCATCTCAGGTGTTTTCTAATCTATGTAACAAACTGGGCATGTTAGATCTTTATGCTCCAGCTTGTAGGAGAGTGTTAAGTTGGGTTATTATGGGGTTATTGGGTATTGGGTTGTTACCCATATACACACTTTGTTTTCTATATATACTTTGTACCTTCTCCTGTGAATAACATGCTTTCATATTTAGGGTTTCTATTTCTCTACACTCCTCTTGACGGTCCAGAAAGAAAGAGAATCCGTACAACTTCCTTGACAGAGTGGAAGTTCGTATGGGAGATGTCAAAGCCCATACATGGAAGGAGCTTGTCGAGCAAGCAGAGATAGCTGCGAAATCAGCTAAAATATTTGAGCTCTTAGTGCCCAAGAACAAGTGGTGGGGGTCAACAACAAGGGACGTGATGCAGCCCAATCTTCACAGTCCAAGGGGAAAGAAATAATGGCAGTTGAGTTGCCTGGGAAAATTCCACCAAAGCAAAAGAGGAGCAACCAGAAGTTCAAGTTTCTGCCAAGACAATACTCCTTCAAAGATGAACAGGTGGTGACTATCCTCCACCTACTAAACAAGGGTAATAAGCTCAATTTACCAGAAGTTCGACGCCCCGACGAAGCTGAACGTAAAAAACGACCCCAACTGCTGCCTCTTTCATAGGATGGTGCATCATCCCACCAGCAGATGCTTTGTCCTCAAGGACAAGATCCAAACATTAGTAGATGTTGGAGTTCTGACTCTCAAGGTAGAACAAAAGAAAGTCACCGCCAATATGATGACTCTCAATTTCGGGACCTTCCCAAAGATGACTGTCCAAAATGGATCAGCCCCTGTCCCAAAACCAGATTTGACACCATCAATCTAATGGCTGAAAAGTAGGAGGCTAAGGGCCTCGTTCCAATGATGACAAAATCTGAGGAGATCATGTGGGTCCATCCATGTATTGTCAAGGACAAGCAATAGGAATACATCAAGCCCAAGCTCAAAGACAAGTCATGCAATACCATCTCCCTAGCCACAGATGATGACACTGTGACTTTAGCCTCTCTCAGTGACTCGAAAGAAGAGAAGTTTGCCTTAGCGGTGCAGCCCGCTACCTCTCAGCCAGTGGGTACCCGGTCTGAAAAATGGTACTTGCGACAGTACAACCAGATCCCTGACGAGACACAGCAACAACGACGTCGGGAACAACTACACCAATCCAGGCCCAGGCACCATCCCAGCCACTGGACAAAGAGAAGCAAAACGATGTCCAATTCGACAAAGCATTGAAAAAGACTTCTTCACATAGTCTCAATGTTCCTTTCCAGTTTGACATATTGGCACAGCTTGCCAATATTCCAACTTGTATCACTCTGCACGAGCTACTTCGCCTCTCGAAAGAAACAAGAGAGGCGCTTAGAGATGCACTTGCCAATTCAGAATCCTTTCCGACACAAGTGCCTGCAATCCCTACTAATGACAATGGGACTCCATACGCCGATGTCATTTGGTGCAGCAACATGTGCCATCCATAACCTTCACTCTCGAGGACATGTTCCTCAAAGATAATAAGCATGATAGACCTTTATTATACTGGGTACATTGGCTTTACATGCATTGAAAGGATCCAAGTCGATCCGAGGTCTGCTCTGAGCATCATTCCGAAGAGACTTCTCTACTTCCTCGGCATCCCACTAGGCAGATTGTCGACCACTATGATCATATATGGCTTCAATGCTGGGAGTAGTCATCCTCTGGGCAAGATTCGTCTCTAATGCTAAATTAGAGACTTGAAATCGAAGTGATGTGTTACGTCATCGACACAGACACAACCTTACAATCTCTTGCTCGGACGACCATGGATCCATGCCAACCGAATCGTCCCCTTCACTTTGCACCAGTGCTTCAAATACGTAGGTGATGAGGCTGTGGTACGAACGGTGTTCGTCGAGATGCAACCATTCAAAGGAATGAAGAATTACTTCACTGACTCTCCGCTTTATCAGGAGAGTAATAAACCAGTGAATGAACCGTTAGCTGATGATGTCGATAGCGAAAATGAGGCAGACTCAGAATTAAAAGATGTGCCGACTACTTTTATCATGGACCAATTGTAGCGTATCTAGATGATCTTGATTGTTATAACCCCGCCGAAAATGAAGGCGCGAGTAGGTCATTAATGAAAATGTTGATTTTGATTATTCTTTGTCTTGAGGGTGTATTTAAATCTGTCAACATTAGTTCCTTGCACATGCCTCTGCTCATCTCGGAAATGGCATGCATGCACATAGGGGACAATGAAAGGTCTGTCTTCATTGTCCCTCCTAAAAGGGACCAATCACCAATTGTATTCGGCAGAGCCCAGACTCGGACCACGACATCCAGAGAATCAGACAACAGATTTGGATCCCCCACAATTCTTTCATTATGCACGGTCAGCACATTGCATGATGAGAAGAATGAGTACGCTTGAATCGTTGAGATGGTTTGAATTTGATAAAGAGCAGCGCATCCTTTTACAACCTTTCGTGCCGAAAGAAAAACCAACCAAATATTATGACCGCACACATAGGGGTAGGGATATGTCACTCCATCTCTCCAATCTGAACCAGAATCTGACGCGTCCTTATCATTACAATCTTCAGATTCATCCAGTTGGGATTCTGATATAGTGTGAGGGTGGTCTTCAAAAAGCTCTTCGCCAATATGACATCTACCAATCAGGCGGAGCAAGATGAAGATATCGAGCCATTCGACTCCGATCCTGGGCTCAACAACTTGATCTTCAATGGGAAAAGCGTTTCGAACAACCCAAACCTCCAACAGAAGATAAAGTGATTCAAGTCGATGTGGGTGATCAAGCACACCCAAAGCTCATCTCTATAAGCGAAAGCCTATTGCCAACGGAGAAGCAAGACCTCATATCTCTTGTACGAGAGTATATAGATGTCTCTGCCTAGAGCTATGAAGACAGGTTGGCCTCAATCCTCAGGTAACCATGCATCGTCTCAACACCAAACCGAATGCTAAGCCGTTAAGCAATAACAACGACGGTTTTCGACCTGACATCATGAAAGCAATCAAAGTCGAAGTTCATAAACTAAGCGAATGTGGCTTCATTCGAGAGGAGCAGCACCCAGACTGGGTTGCTAACATTGTGCATGTACTTAAGAACAGGAAGATCGGGGTCTTCATTGACTTCCGTGATCTCAACACAGCCGTCCTAAGGACGAATTTCTATATCCTATCACTGATGTCATGATTGACAACATGTGTAGCTTCGAAAGAATGTCCTTCATGGATGATTTTTAGGGTACAATCAACCAAGATACACCCGAATGATGAAAAGCATACTTCATTTAGAACACCATTGAGAGTATATTGATACACAGTAATGTCATTCGGATTGAAGAACGTGCAATCAGCACAATTTTTCGTGATCATTTACGAAAAACGGTAGAATGCTATGTTGACGATATCGCAGTCAAAAGTCGCAGCAAAAGTAACCACCTCGGTGACCTGAGAACTGTGTTCGACATCATGCGGGCTCACCAGCTAAAGATGAATCTGACCAAGTCATTCTTGGGAGTAGTGAGTGGTAAGTTCCTTAGATATTGTCACATCCAAAGGGATTCACCTTGACCCCAACAAAGTCAAGGACATTCAGAGCATACAATCTCCGAGGACCCTCAAAGAGCTCAGAGATCTACAAGGCAATCGCCTTTATCCAGAGATTCATTACAAATCTTTCGGGTCGTTGCCTATCGTTCACATGGTTAATGAAGAAGGGTGTCTCCTTTGTATGGGCTGAAGCTTGCCAAAAGGCTTTTGAGGATGTCAAGGAGTACCTCACCAAGCCTCCGGTCCTGGCAGCTCCTATTTTAGGGAAATCGTTCTTGCTCTATGTGCAACCTATGGACCATTCTTTAGGCGCTCTGCTGGCACAGAAGAACGATGAAAGCTTCGAGCATGTCATCTACTACCTGATCAGAACTCTGATCATAGCTGAATCTCGATACAACTCTGTCAAGAAAGAGTGTCTAGCTCTTGTCTTCGCTGTCCAGAAGACACGACATTACTTGGTTGGCCAAACCATACGTGTCATTTCAAGAGTCAATCCCCTGCACATTCTCATGACGAAGTCAGGGTTCTTGAACTCTAGACTAGCTAATTGGGATATTTGTTGTCTCAATACGACATGACTTTTGTCCCCCCAAAAGGCGGTCAAAGGTCAAGTTCTTGCAGATTTTCTAGCAACCCATCCAGTCTTGAAAACTTCAAAGCTACATGTAGGCATTCCAGACGAGATTATCAAAGCCAACATGACCTCATAGGATGATGTATGGCAGATTTTCTTTGACGGTGCATCAAGAACAGGCCCTAAAGACAAGATAATTGCTGGAGTACGGGTGATATTTGTCTCGCCGGAGAATCACGTTCTTCCTCGTGCATTCGCATGACGGAATCCTGGTCTAACAACGTAGCTGAGTACAATGCTTGCTCATTGGCCTCCAGCTCGCTCAACAAATGGGGGTACAGTACCTTGAAGCCTATGGTGATTCCAATTGATTGTCAACCAAATCAAAGGAGAGTATGAGTTCGTCATGAAGACTTGATACTTTATCACCATGCAACCATTAAGTTGGCCAACTCATTTGATGGCTTCTACATTAGCCATGTGTCTCGCCTCCAAAATACAAAGACAGACACTTTAGCTGCGCTTGTGGCTACTTTGGCCTTGCTAGCTGATACCACTTCTTGTCTTATAGTGGTTACTCATCATCTCTTCTGTCTGAAGTACGATTTAGAGATTAGCGAAGTTCATGCAACCTCAACTAACCTCAAACCAAGGGACTGACGATTCCCGATTTTTGACTATACCTTACATGACTTACTGCCCGATGATCCCAAGGAAGCAGCTTCTATTCGACGAAGATCCCTTGTTTCTACTATGATGCGGTAATAAAGATACCATTGCCGTTCATACAACGGTATACTTCTTCGCTACTTATCCAGTTAGAGGCACAAGAAGTACTTAAAGAGCCCCACGATGGCATATGTGGCGCTCATCAACCAGGTCCGAAGCTCAAGGATCGACTGCACCGACTTGGCTATTATTGGCCAACCATGATCGCTGACGCAGTTGAATATGTAAGAAGGTGTAAGGCCTATCAAATCTATATAGATTTCATACACCAACCCCAAGAACTACTCCACCCCCACAGTCGCTTCATGGTCATTCGAAGTGTGGGGAATCGATATTATAGGACCCATCAGACCTCCATCGGCAAAAAGTCATCGGTTCAACCTTGCGATAACCAATTACTTCTCAAAGTGGGCGGAAGATGTACCGCTCGTTGAAGTAAAAACCATTAATGTGGTCAACTTCATCAAAGACCATGTCGTCCACCGATTTGGTGTCCACAGACTGATCATCCAACGATAATGATCCCCAATTTGTAAGCCAATCGTTCTATCAATTCTGCGACAAGTACCGGATTCAGAATGTGGCTTCAACCCTGCCGCTAACGGGTTAGGCGTTCAATAGACAACCATCAAGCTCCTTAAAAAGTTCATTTCTGCGAGCAGACGAGACTAGAATGAGAAGCTCAACAAATGTCTTAGGACCTACCGAACGACGATCCGAACTCTTACAGGCATAACACTTTTTTCTCTAGTTTACGAGTGTGAGGCAATCATACCTTTAGAGATATTAATGTCGTCACTTCATGTTGCTCTGGCAACCAAGATGACAGAAGGAGGTAATAATGACTACATCTCCAAGAGCTAGAAGCGCTGGATGAGGAGCGGCTGTAAGCTCAACAACGCATCAAGCTGTATCAAGCCCGAATCTCTAAGGCCTTTAATAAAAAGGTCAAAGAGAGGAATTCAGAAAAGAGGTTTGGTTTTAGCTGTCAGACGACCTATGGTCATGACACATAAGAACAAAGGCAAACTTCAACCCAAGTGAAGAAAACCCTTCATGGTAGAGACAGTCTACTCCAACGGAGCCTGCCGCCTAGCGAATCCAGATGGCGACATGCTCATGATGCTGATTAATGGCAAGTTCTTGAAAAAGTACTATCCCTGATCGCGTTAACACCATATCTCTGATCAAAAAAGTA
Source organism: Agave tequilana (assembly GCA_038442645.1). Classification (NCBI taxonomy): domain Eukaryota; kingdom Viridiplantae; phylum Streptophyta; class Magnoliopsida; order Asparagales; family Asparagaceae; genus Agave; species Agave tequilana. The sequence continues at coordinate 98,934 of JAVJIF010016840.1, read as the reverse complement.
ATACGTGACCATATTATACATTAAACTTCTGGTCATAAGACATTAAACTCTTGTCTGACACTTGTCTGACTATTTCTCTCCCCCAAGAAATCCCTTCCCCAAGCGGATCGATTTCATCTCTGCTTTTCTGGGACTCTGATTGACATCAAGCTGATCACTGAAGATATTGTAATGCACTGAAGATATTGTAATGCACGGTGCTAACATTGAAGAAAAGACAGGCAAAATTTCTGATTTTAGCCTTGTCACTCTTCTCATTTAGAGGAATAAGTCATATTTTGAAGTCGAGCACGCTTAAACAGTCATTTTAGGCACTCTCGATTCAAAAGGATGATGACCTTTCATATGTAATAGTGGCATATCTCCAATCACCCCTTCGCCTTGGTCATTCGACGAATCGCGATTCGGCCTCACGACGACCTCGATCGAGCCAAATTCATTGAGGAGGTTAGTGACGCATCTCTGCAGGACCTTTCAATGTTTTTACATTCATATCTGGATTCGGTGATCAGCTGCAAACCTGAGTCTTGGCTATGACGAACTAAAGTAAATCAATTTACTTGATAAATTCCCCACAAAGTTCATGTTCCATGTCTCAACTTGACGACTGGCCGAGAACCAAAATCTCAATTAGGTGACACTTCATCGGGAATTTTGACTTACTCGACAAATTACCCACGGAGTTTATTCTCAACTCTTTAATCCCCAGCGAGATTTTAGAGGTCACCAGTAGAATATAGAAAGATCCACTTCAAATGACACGATCCGAATTCTTCAGTGAATAAGGCTAGAGAAAATATTGGCTTCTAAGCCCAATATAAAGTCCTCGACAACTCATTATGCTGAGGGGAATAGCATGGCTAGCCCAATTCAAAGGGTAGTTGGTAAAGGCAAACTAAATCCGTTAATAGCTGAGGATTTGCTAAAAATCCTAAGGGACCTGATCCCATTTGATTCCTCCAAAATTCTTTACCAATTCTTTCTCATAGAATGGTGGATCCACAAAGCAAACATGTTAAAACTTTCACCTCTGACTCTTCCATATGTAATGGTGGGCATGCCTTCAGTCGCATCCTCCTCTTTTCGATTGATCGAGGCTCGACTTCACAATCCGTTCATTCAAATATTCAGATAAACCTACTGAACGAATTTATCTGATGACTTATCGAGCCAAACGCATAAAGGAAGCTCGAAATGCATTTTTGCAAAACTTTTCCAATATTTCCACATTCATGCCAAGGTGTGGCAACCGATCGATCAATCGGGAGCTAAGGAAAAGTCCCCTAGGAATAGGTGAAATCTCCCTATTAAACTCTCCTCGGAGTGTACAAATGATTATTCCCTCCAGCGAGAATTCATTTTAATCATCACGTTAATGAATACCTTTGACGACTTTTAGGAGTATTATTCTCCTATTCCCCCAACGAAATTGTTTTGTTCCCTAAACAAGTTTAAGAGCACTGTCTCCTATTCTTCGGCGGAATTCTCTGGCAATATTCTTACATTTGTAGAGAACAGTCAATTCCACCAAAATCCCTTACCAATTCTCCTTTTATGGAATGGTAGGACCACATAAATCTGTAGTCGTTTCCTCAACGAAATGGAATTACAGATCAAGTCTGTCACGTTAGCATTGAACCTCTGACAGTAAAAACTCCGATGTATCCCCAGCGGATCCGAACTCCACTTGTCATTCTTCTTAATAGAATGACAGGTCTTTGTGTGAATCACAAAGTCAAATGCTCGTCACATTAACAATATACCTCTAACAGCTTTCTCTCAAAGCTCACAGAAAATGATCGTTTCTCTATCCCAGTAGAGTTCTCCAATAAATATTTCCCTATGAAATCTCTGTGATGTCGCTAATGTCATGAACTCTCGAGTATTGTTTACTCTTCAGTGGAACTTTTTAGTCCTTCATGGATTCTCAAGTTGTCACGTAATAATTACTTCTGATAACTTTTAGGAGCATTGCCTCCTATCTTCCCTAGCTGATTGTCATGTTAATGATTGCCTCTAACAACACTCTTCAAATTTCCAATAGAATCTCTTTGGAGTTGCTAATGCCACGTTAATGATTACCTTTGACAACTGTCTAAAGAATTCCCACGAAATCTTAAGTTTCCTTCTCAAATCCTCATGGGTTCTCTACCCTCCAACGAGGCTTGCAATTGTCACGTTAATGATTACCTCTGACAATTTCCTTATCATATCCCCACGGAATGCTAAAATCCTCAGGATTCTACAACACAGTCCCAAGTAGACTCGTCTGCAGCCTGATAAAGGCTAACTCTCAAATCCCTGTCATGTTAATATATATCTCTGAACAGTAAATCTAGACTCAAGCTGTTATACCTGTAAGAGATCACTGGACAGTCAAGTCTATAAATTCTTCATTCCATTTCATGATTAAGAATTTTTGCTATTACATTCGGTAACTCTAAGTCGGTTATATCCAGTTCATCACCTCTGAATGGCAGGGCTCTGATTTTGGTGCTTTCTCAATCGGTTATATCTAGTCAATCACCTCTGAACCGATAGATAACCAAGTCCCATCCTTTAGTTCGGTAGGGACTTCCTTTTTACCGTCATGTCCAGTATATCACCTCTAAACGGTAGGGCTCTGAATTTGAAAATTTTCAATCAGTTATGTCCAGTCAATCACCTCTGAACCGTTGTAGATGACTCTGGAGTAGCTAGAGTCACACTATTGAGGCAATCAATGGGAAGGGAGTCTTCACAAAAGCAGTTGTCGAAAACATAAAGTCAGCAGTTATTCTTAACGAACTAGCTCAGAGGCCACCACCAAGTCTGTGGACGAAGAAGTCGGAGGAGTTGGCAGAATCGAAGATAACTTAGTCTCAGGCTCAGGCTAGCCTTCACCATGCTTGGGTGCCATCTGGATAGAAGGAGCAAACTCCGTCTCGACCGTCGTCATCGGCAAGTCTCCCGATGTGGCTTGTTGCTGGGTTACACTTTGATGTACTAGGCTCAACAAAATGGGCTCAATCGCCGGTGGAACGTCTTCCTTTCGCTCAAGTTCTGAAATCTTAGAGGAGCAATTTCCGCAGAGCTTCTGCAAAATTTTTAGAGTTAGCAACGGATATAGAAAACATTTGTTGAATTCAAAATATTTCAGCCATACCTGCAGAGATTGAAGTGGTGATAGTAATGTTAGAGCCAACTGCCTCGTTTCAACAAAGATATGCCCGGTGGTAGTGTGTTCGACAGCGTCAACTTCAATTGGAGGAGAAACCTCGAAAATAGGCGTCTCTGTAAAAGTCATTTTAGCAGCCGGCTTGTCCACAGGTTCCGTAGAAGCAACGGGAGAGGGACGTTCTCTGTAGGGGTTTCAGGAGTCTCGAATATTTTCACGTCCTCAGTCTCGTCCCGTGAGTGGTCACTTCAATACGGTCAGAAGACCTGATGTCTTGCATTTCTCCCTCGGGGCCTTCTGGTTTGAGATAGTCGCCCACATCTTCTGCACGACTCGTGAAAAGGTCATCCCATGCTTGGTCATCCTCTTCATCTGCATTCCAAGACTTAGAGTTAGTTACGGAAACAAGTGTTAAAATAGAAAGAGATGATATTACCTGTAACCGGTATGAATTTCCCTGAAGCCTCATCAACAGCTGGCCCAATCACTAGTAGAGAAGGAGGAGGGACATAAGTCGCCGATGCTTCTGCCTCTTTAATCTGCAAAGTTCCACGACGCCGACTCGATGGCCTGACAATCTTATTCTTCCAAGGGGTAGCACCTGGGGGAGGTGACTTACGCTTTTGCTTAAAGTGAGTATCAGGGTTCTCTTCTTCATCCTCTTCTTACTCGGAGGCAGTTTCAGCAACAACCTTTCCACTTCCACTTCCACATTACTAACCAAATATCGAAGAACACAATATACTTTTTCACTTTCACTTCCCAACTACCAACGAAACACCAAAAAAGATACACACAAATTCTCATAATCCGAAAGGAAAAAACCTACTTCCCACTTCCTCACTTCCGCCCGCTTCTTTGAACCAAATAACCCTTAGCTTCGCTCTGAAACTTAGCTTCGCACTATGCACAGAAGCAGAGTGCAAAAAGTTACAAGGACTAGCTTCGCCTGGAGGCTTAATGAAACACTTGTGCTTAGAAAACTAAAAAGGAACAATCCCCTTCATTTAGCTTTGCTCTAAAGCTTAGCTTCGCATCTCTGTCACAGAGAATGCAAAAAGCCCTAAGGGCTAGCTTCGCCTGGAAACTTGGAGAAGAAACCCATGGGTTTTTAGTTTTGATCAACGAAATTAAAGGGAAATAAATTCCCTAAAATCTGATAAAAGCAAATCAAGGGAGTTAAACTCCCTGAAGATTACCAATTTTGGTGGATCTGTTCAATCCATGAGGGATATAGCCAAAGTTGGCTTTTAAAAAGAGAAAAAAAAAAATCTCTGACAGGACGAGAGTCTCAACGGTGATGGGATGTTCGACGACCGGTGAAGAGGCTACCGCCTCTGCAGACGTGGTGACCTCTTTCCCATGAGGTTACTTGGGGGCCATGAGATCACAAGTTAATCTGAGAAAAGAGATTTGATCTCTAAAGTTCTTAAAACTCTAAACTTATGAAAATTTGAAAGAGAGAGATGACTTCTCTGAGCGCCTCTGGGCTTTTATAGACAACCCGCATCTAGCTTTGCCTCCTAAAAAGGAATGCAAGCTGTCACTTCCAAAAATTGAAACGACGGTTTGGAGGTAAAAACCCTAAACAGCAAAGTTATTTAGCTCCGTCGCGAGCTTATCTTTAGCTTCACGTAAAGCTTTAGCCTCGCTGCAGGTTCACTTTCTAGCTTCGCATGAAGCTTCTTTTAGCTCCGCTGCGAGCTCATTTTTAGCTTCGCATGAAGTTTTGCCACAGCTCTATTGAGGGCTAATTTATTAGCTTCGCTGGAAGCTCATTCCACTAGAATTTCTAGGTCAACCAATCTGGCTACCTAGATCAAATGTGCATTTGCATTCAGTCCAATGGACTTTCCTGACCGAAGCAATGTCAAAATTTAGGTCACGGGTTTCGCGTTCAAAGTCTCGAAATCTACACCAATCTATTGCAGATTCGCGAAAACTTTGAAGGGGGTTTTATTGATACTCCAAAAAAACAAACTCCAATGCAGCTCTGCAACCGGTCCGAACGATGTCTAACTTATTGACACTTCTAAAAGACAAGTCACAGACAGGATAAAGACCTGTCCATCCCTGATGGACAAACCAGTGACTTGAACTCCACTGATCTAGTGAAGCAGACAATAAACCAAGTACTGCCTTCTGAAGAAGCTCAAAAGGTAAGTAGACTCAACATTAGTTTCACTTAAGCCCAAATGAACTAGCTTCGCCTGAATAGCTAATCAAAGGCTAACTTTTAACTTCGTTGCAAGCTTATTTCTAACTTCGTACGAAACTCCTTTTAGCTTCGCTGTGGGCTTATCTCTTAGCTTCGCGTGAAGCTCCTTTTTAGCTACGCTACGGGCTCTCATCTATAGCTTTGCATGAAGCTTTTTTTAACTCCGTTGAGAGCTCAAAATTAGCTTCGCCTGAAACCCTTGCATAGCTCCGCTGTGGGCTCATTTCCAGCTTCGCCTGAAGTTTAGCTCCACTGAGAGCTCTTTTGGTCATTTTTGACCATTTAAAGCACGAGATTAATGTAATTAATATTATTTGGCAGTTAATTGTCGTGATCCCATTACTTCTTATTAGTGAAGAAGATCAAGGAAAGATCCCTCATTAAGTGGAATAAATCAGGGGATTGGTGTAACCCCAAGCCAGCTAGCCAAATTATCTTAGCCTGTGCACCTCTAGCTTCGCTGAAGCTGTGTAGAGCTTCGCAGCGAAGCTATTTAAGCTTCAAACGCGAAGCTAAATTGACTCAGCCAATCTGCTGAATTTTAGGAGAGCAGTTGCACCCGTAAAGCCTATAAATAGCCCATTGCAAGGATGAGATCGAGGCTAATCGGAGAGGCAGATTTTGGCTGGCAAGGTTGGATTTTTAGAGAATGGTTGGCTGAAATTTTCACAAGAGATTAATCTCTAGCTCCCAAATTTCTTCAGAGAATTCTATTTCTCTTTTAGGGTGCCAATACCCTAGATATTCTATTCTCAAGGAATTTTCGGAATCAGACAAGAATGAATTCCAAGCAAAAGACCCAAAGCTCGATTGCTCGCATTGTCAACGAAACAAAGTGATCGCGTGCTGACCAAACTTCCACCGGCACACTTTCTCAGAAATCTCAGAAGAGAGTTCTTGTGATTTTCTTTTAACTACTTGTAATTTCTCTTCAAATTTTTGTAAAGTTTTCCCTTTTGATAAAATGGAAAACAATGTCGAGAAGATGCTGGACGGGGTTGGTCATGTCAGAGTAAAGGTTGAAACTCGGTATAACGAACTTCCTCGGGAAGTAGTGGGTCATGATTTCCGCAAGGAGAGAGGAGCTGGAAATCCTCAGACTCCCCACCTTCATCTCGTGGCGAGGTTGCCAGCTCGCTTCCTAGATGCATTTCTGAACCAACTCGGTGATGTCCTCGATGCGAGGTGTAACACCCAACCGGTGGGTGCGGAGACGCTACTGCGACGTATATACGCTGAGCGGAGAATACCCTCACTTATATATGCTAAGCATCAGTATAGTACAAGAGTCAATGTACAGAAGTACGTGATATTATACATTCTAAAAAATAATACACAAGTATTTAGTCACAAATTGTGATCCAATAGTACAGGAACATTATGAGAAGCACAAAAGTATGATTTACAAAATACAAAAGACTGGGAGATGCTCACGAGCTGCAAAAGAACTCTCCAAGCCGGTCAAGAGATAGCAGGCTGGGAAGGATCTACTGGTGGTCTGTCTGTTCCACAAGGTAAGCTTGGTCTTCCGTTGTAGGGTTCGCTTTAGTTCAAGCTTCGGGATCTGGACATGCAGGTCCAGGATTGTTAGAAATAACCCAATGAGTACGTAAAATGAAACCAAGTGGTGTGCACATCAATCACTCGTGTACCGAACCAAATGCCGTGACTCAATCATGCAAGTACAATCCAATAAATAAGAATAACGAGAATTTAAATTATAGAAGTACAAAAATAACATCATGCAACTGGTGAGCAATGCACTTAAATTATACAATAATAATCAGTGATGCCTGTTTTTTAATCATTTCCTTCCAGTGTTTCATACTATTGGCAGTCCATACTAGAGTCCGTATTCCGGCAGAACCCATTCGAATCATAACATATGGATACCATTATCCAAACAAGGGAGTGACCAAATGACACACGCTCCTGATATTACCATTGCTAGGTTATTAAGAGATGCATCGTGTACCGGGAAACATGTCGTGTATTCAAGTCACGCAGTCATATGATAATCATACAGAACAGATAAACATAGAATCAACACCAAAATAAAGTAAATGCAATCGAATTATTATATATTATTATTATCATCACTCGCGTAATCTGTATGTCTAGGTATGTGTCCCGGCATTCCAGTGCACATACATCCACATATGAGTAAGCCAAGATTGGTTATTGAAAACTGATTGGGGATCAACGAACCATGTTTATATTGGGTCCCTGCACACTTGGGATGACAGCCTCAAGAGCACCCGATACTGATTGGAACCGACCGCTAAATCGTAAGGGTCTTATTTATATGCCTTGGAAAGGAATGAAATTTTGGAGTAGTGGTGCCAGTATACCCCACCGAAAACACCTGGTGGCCCTCAGGTAGAATCGAAGTTTCAGTTGCATAATATTCGACCATTATAAGCATGTACCCATATTGATTCCATCAGTTTCTCCCATCCCGATGTAAGTTGTCCAAATATTACAGATTATGTTCATGATAATCGGTATACAGGGATTAACAAGAATATAATAGCAAGAGGAACATGCATGATACAGGAATATGATCTCAGGGTGTACATGATATCACTGTCAGGTCCCGTAAAAAGTAATAATTATGAGCCAGGTATTAACCGATCATGTGTCATGTTAACGAGTGAAGTAATGTAGCATCACAAATCATGTGTCAGAAAATAGGCAGATCATGCAATATGATTTAGGAAAATAATATAATTAAATATTTTACGCCTTCACAACCATTATAATAATAAATTATCATCTATTGTAATACTAGTATTAAATTATTAAACAACCAAGCAAAGCTTAAGCAAGCTGGAGTAAAGCTAGCGAGCAGCGATAGTCACTAATGTGCTCGGCGAGGCTAACAACCGCGGCGAGAAGCGAGCATATGAACGCTACGCTACACCCACAGTGAAACCACGCTCACGACGTAGCCAGTCGCACGTGACAAAGCAGCGTATGAACTCCCTGCTAACACCGCGATGTAGCTACGCTCGGGCGAGTATAGCGGTAAAACGCTGAGCGCTAAGCTCGCGTACCAGGCGAAGCATGTGAAACCAAGAGGGTTTAAGTCTGAAGACCGTAGTATAGCCCGAAGGCGGAGCCAGGAGGCTGTATGGTAAAAACGCATAGTGGTTAGGTTCGAAGGATGTGGAAGATAAAAATATATGCACAAGCGTTAGTATAAACACACGCACATATAAAAGAATCATCTACACAATTACAAACATTCATCACACCGATACAATCATCTCACCAATACAAATATAAATCCATAAAATCACCAATACAATACAAATCCACAGAAATGCACAATATACACCTGTCGAAGCGAGGAAACACATCATAAAGCGAGAGCACTCGCAACACGAAAAGTACCCGCCTCGACGACGATCGGGCATGGACGACGAGAACTCTGGGAAAAACTCTGATAGAGTTTAACGCATGAGTGCGTCGAAGAGAGAGAAAAGGAGAGAGAGAAGTAGAGAGTACTAGAGAGAGTAAGCTAGAGAGAAATAAATAGAGTGAATGAGAGAGATAAATAGAGAGAGAGTAAGAGAGCGTGAGAGAGAGAGAGAGCAAGAGCCAGAGGGAGAGAGCGAGAGCCAGGTAGGGATCAGACCAGAACCAAACCAGTGAGCAGAGAGAGGGAGAGAGGGAGAGAAGAGAGAGAAAGAAAAGCCAGAGAGGGAAGGCAGAGAGGGAGCTCACAGGAAATAAGGAGAGGGAGGTCGTGGAGGGGGTGGCGCCGCCTGGGGACCGGGGGGCGCTGCCGTGCGACAGAACTAGAACCAGGAAAAAGAGTCAGTGATAGAGGTGGAAGCTGCAATTGGAAGAGGTGGAGTTGGTGGTGCTACTGGTAGTTAGGACGTTAATCAGGAAGCATACAGCAGCAAGCAGGTGGTGGCTGTTGGCCGGAGAAGAGGGGTAGGGAGAGGAAGGTGGAGATGAATGGAGGAGAGAGGGGTAAAGGTGGTGGTGGTTGGTGGCGTTTAGTGGGCTGGGATGCGTGGAGGAGAGGGGTGAAGGTGGTGGTGGTTGGTGGCGTGGGTGGTGGTGCTGCTGGCCGGGCCTGGCCGGAGTGGGTAGGTGGCGGTTAGCTGGGCTGGGTGGGAAGAGAGCGTGAGGGAGAGAGTATGCGGAGGTGAGTGAATGAGTGTGAATAAGAGATGGGGATGGGGAATATTAGTGAGTGGGGGTGGTTGGTGAGAGTGAAGGGGATAGTGGGAAAGTATGGTGCATAGGAGAGGTGTGGGTGGACGACAAAGCCCAGGTGGAGGAGTTGGGGCTATTGGGGGAGAAAGAAAGGAAAGAGAAAGAGGAAGAGGAAAGCAAAAAAGAAAGGAAAAGGAAAAATAAGAAAAGAAATGGAAATTGGAAAAATAAAAAGAAAATGGAAATAAAATAAAATAAGATGGCAAGGTAGAGGGCTGGGCTCTGGGCTCGGGCCAGACTCAGGCCCAGAGCTGGGTTTAAAGCCCACAAAAATATTGAGCAAAAAATAAATACAAGAAAAATATGATTAATATAAGCAAAAAATCGGGACACGTAGCTGAGTACGTATCTCGGGAACGGAGTGTTACACGAGGAATCTTCAAGGTCTTGTGTCGCTCAGAAGACTCGGAGTGTTCATCATCACTGGGGCTATAGGACTGATCGCGTCTCTGATTGGTCTCAGTGCGGGTGGAGTTGTTGAGGCGAGGTGATGACTGATTATCCCAAGACCCTCTAGTCTCACGATCATGAGATAATTGAGACTTAGCTGTCTGCTGGTTCAGAGGTCGCAATGACATAACCGATTGAGACGCCACCAAGCTTCAGAATTTGGTGATACTCGTCTTTTGTAAATGTCAACGAGTATCGAGACCTGTCTTTTGTAAATGTCAACAGGGCTCGGAATTGAGACTTAGCTGTCTGCTGGTTCAGAGGTCGCAATGACATAACCGATTTAGACGCCACCAAGCTTCAAAAATTGGTGATACTCGTCTTTTGTAAATGTCAACGAGTATCGAGACCTGTCTTTTGTAAATGTCAACAGGGCTCGGAATTGAGACTTAGCTGTCTGCTGGTTCAGAGGTCGCAATGACATAACCGATTGAGACGCCACCAAGCTTCAAAAATTGGTGATACTCGTCTTTTGTAAATGTCAACGAGTATCGAGACCTGTCTTTGTAAATGTCAACAGGGCTCGGAATTGAGACTTAACTGTCTGCTGGTTCAGAGGTCGCACTGACATAACCGATTGAGACGCCACCAAGCTTCAAAAATAGGTGATACTTGTCTTTTGTAAATGTCAACAAGTATCGAGACCTGTCTTTTGTAAATGTCAACAAATATCGAGACCTGTCTTTTGTAAATGTCAACAGGGCTCGGAATTGAGACTTAGCTGTCTGCTGGTTCAGAGATCGCAATGACATAACCGATTGAGACGCCACCAAGCTTCAAAAATTGGTGATACTCGTCTTTTGTAAATGTCAACGAGTATCGAGACCTGTCTTTTGTAAATGTCAACAGGGCTCGGAATTGAGACTTAGCTGTCTGCTGGTTCAGAGGTCGCAATGACATAACCGATTGAGACGCCACCAAGCTTCAAAAATGGTGATACTCGTCTTTTATAAATGTCAACAAGTATCGAGACCTGTCTTTTGTAAATGTCAGCAGGGCTCGGAATTGAGACTTAGCTGTCTGCTGGTTCAGAGGTCGCAATGACATAACCGATTGAGACGCCACCAAGCTTCAAAAATTGGTGATACTTGTCTTTTGTAAATGTCAACAAGTATCGAGACCTGTCTTTTGTAAATGTCAACAGGGCTCGGAATTGAGACTTAGCTGTCTGCTGGTTCAGAGGTCGCAATGACATAACCAATGGAGACGCCACCAAGCTCAAGGTTGGAATGGAATTTGGGAAAAGGTCTCGTTTTCACGGGGAGAAACGAGGGAATCACTGTCATAAGTTTAATGTTAACGTAACAGCGAAATGTATATGTGGTCTTACCATTCTATGGATGAGAATTGGTAAGTGACTTGGAGGTCTCGTTCTCACGGGGAGAAACGAGGGAATTGCTGTCATAGGTTTAATGTTAACGTAACAGCGAAATGTATATGTGGTTTTACCATTCTATGGATGAGAATTGGTAAGTGACTTTGGAGGTCTCGTTCTCACGGGGAGAAACGAGGGAATTGCTGTCATAGGTTTAATGTTAACGTAACAGTAGAATATATTTGTAGCCTTACCATTCTATGGATGAGAATTGGTAAGTGACTTTGGAGGGGGGGATCAAATGGGAACAGGTCCCTTAGGATTTTTAGCAAACCCCCAGCTGTCAACGGGTTTGATATGCCTTTACCAACTACTGTTTGAGTTGGGCTAGCCATGCTATTACCCTCAGCATGATGAGTTGTCGAGGACTTATGTTGGACTTAAAAGCCAACATTTTCCTCTGTCCTTAATCGTTAAGGATGTCGGATTATCTGGTCAGTATATGCATAACCTTGATTCTCCTTCGGGACAGCCAGTACGTGACCAGGTTCCTACTGGTTTACGGTTGTATTATCTCGCTTGGAGGAAGAGAAAGGCTCTCTTTGTGTGTACTTTGGACACGAAGATCTTGATCAGAGGTGTAATGTTAACTTGATCATGAGAAGGATCCTTGATTAAGGATAATACTTATTTAAGAACTTGCCATTGATCGGCATCATGAGTAGGTCGCCATCTGAAGTCATGAGGCGGTATGCTCCGTTTGAATAGACTGTTTCTATTACAAACGGTCCTTCCCATTTAGGCTGAAATTTGCCCTTGGTCTTGTGCGTCATAATCATTGGTCGTCTGACGGCTAGAACCAGGTCTCCTTTTTGGAAGACTCTCTGTTTGACCTTCTTATTGAAGGCTTTTGAGATTCGAGCTTGATATAGCTCGATATGCTGCTGAGCTTGTAGCCGCTTCTCATCTAAGGCTTCGAGCTCTTGAAGACGCAATCGATCATTGTCCTCTAATGTGATCTTAGTGGTCAGAGCGACTCGCAATGATGGCATCTGGATTTCCAACGGGATGACTGCTTTGCACCCATATACCAGGGAAAAAGGCGTATTGCCTGTCGGTGTCCGAACCGTGGTTCGGTAGGCCCAAAGACATTCACCAAGCTTTTCGTCCCAATCTCGCTTGTTCGAGGAGACGAATTTCTTGAGTAGCTTGATGATCGTTTTGTTGAATGCTTCTGCCAAGCCGTTAGCGGCGGGATTATAGGCAGTTGAAGCCACATTCTGAATTCGGTATTTATCGCAGAACAGATAGAACACTTGGCTTATGAATTGGGGACCGTTGTCGTGGATGATCCGCCTAGGGACACCAAATCGATGGATGACATGGTGCTTGATGAAATTAACCACATTAGAGGTTTTGACTTCAACCAGTGGTATAGCCTCTGCCCACTTTGAGAAGTAATCGGTTATTGCCAGGATGAACCGGTGACCTTTTGTCGAAGAGGGGCTGATTGGCCCTACGACATCTATTCCCATGCTTCAAATGGCCATGAAGCAACAGTCGGGTGGAGCAACTCTGAAGGCTGGTGTATGAAATCTGCATGGATTTGACACGCTTTACACCTTTGTGCATATTGGATGGCATCGGCTATCATAGTTGGCCAATAGTATCCAAGTCTGTGCAACCTGTCCTTAAGTTTTGAACCTGGCTGATGAGCTCCACAAGTGCCGTCGTGCGCTTCTTGGAGCGCTTCTTGTGCCTCTGAATGAGAAAGGCAACGGAGGAGGAGACCGTCATATGAACGACGGTAAAGTGTCTTCAAAGTCGGATCGTAATAGAACCGGAGAGACCTTCGTCTGATGGACGCCGCTTCTTGGGATCGTCTGGAAGCAGACCGTGCAAAGCATAGTCGATGAGAGGAAAGCGCCAGTCTCTTGGTTCAAGATCCGTGGAGACATTATAAACTTCTCGAGTTCTTAGCATATGCTTAGAGCATACAAGATGTCGGGTTGCGACTGTGAGGTGATACTCGGTGTCGGCTGGCAAGGCTAGTGTTGTAGCTAATGCAGCAAGAGAGTCCGCCTTGGTATTCTGAGATCGAGACACGTGCCCGATGTAGAAACCTTCAAATAGGTTGGCCAATTCAACGGCCGTGTGGTAATAAGGCACCAAGTCCTCATGGCGGACTTCGTATTCGCCTTTAACCTGATTGATGATCAGTTTTGAATCGCCATAAGCTTCGAGGTAGCGTACCCCTATTCCATGGGCGAGTTGAAGACCGATGAGCAGAGCATTATATTCTGCTACATTGTTGGAGCATGATTCTGTCAAAGAAAATGCTCTGGGAAGAACATGGTTCTGCGGGGAGATAAACACAACCCCCACTCCGGCAATAATCTTGCCTTTAGGGCCCATTCGCGATGCTCAATCGAAGAACATCTGCCACACTTCCTCTTCTGAGGTTGCATAAGACTCGAAGACTTCATCAGGGATATCTTCGTGAAGTTTTGAATGTTCCGGAACTGGATGGGCACCCAAGAACTCTGCAAGGGCCTGGCCTTTAACCGCCTTCTGAGGGGTGAAGATCATGTCATATTGAGATAATAAAAGTGCCCACCTAGCCAATCTTGAATTCAATGATCCTGGCTTCGTCATAAGAAGACGCAATGGGTTTACTCTGGAGATGACATGTATGGTCTGGCCGACCAAATAATGTCGTGTCTTCTGAACAGTGAAGACGAGAGCTAAACACTCTTTCTCGATAGGGTTGTAGCGAGATTCCGCTCCTATGAGAGTTCTGCTCAGATAATAAATGGCCTGCTCGTGGCCATTGTCGTCCTTTTGAGCGAGGAGGGCACCGAGGGAGTAGTCCATAACTTTTACATAAAGCAATAATGGTTTCCCTGATGTAGGGGCCACTAAGACTGGAGGCTTTGTGAGGTACCTCTTGATGTCTTCATAAGCTTCCTGGCAAGCTTGATCCCATACGAAGGAAGCACCCTTTTTCATGAGTCGGGTGAACGGTTGACAGCGGCCTAAGAGATTTGCAATGAATCTTCTAATATAAGCCAGTCTACCTTGCAAGCCTCTGAGCTCTTTTAGATTCCTCGGTGGATGCATGCTCTGAATGGCTTTGACTTTGTCTGGGTCAAGATGAATCCCTTTTGATGTGACAATAAACCCAAGGAACTTGCCACTTGACACTCCCAAGAAGGATTTTGTCGGGTTCATTTTCAGTTGATGAGCCCGCATTATGTCGAACATCGTTCTCAGGTCGCGAAGATGTTCATTCTTGTTGCGGCTTTTGACGGCAATGTCGTCGACATAGCACTCCACCGTTTTTCGGAGATGATCGCGGAAGATTGTACTCATTGCCCGCTGATAGGTTGCTCCGGCGTTCTTCAGTCCGAAGGGCATTACAGTGTAGCAGTATACCCCAATGGTGTTCGGAACGAAGTATGCTTCTCGTCGTCGGGATACATCTTAATCTGGTTGTATCCTGAAAAGCCGTCCATGAAAGACATCCTTTCGAACCCGCATGTGTTGTCAATCATGACGTTGGTGATGGGCAGTGGGAATTCGTTTCTAGGACAGGCCGTGTTGAGATCACGATAGTCGATGCAGATCCGTATTTTCCCGTTCTTTTTGAGGACGGGGACGATATTAGCAACCCAATCTGGATGTTGTTCCTCCCGGATGAAGCCACATGCAATGAGTTTATGGACTTCGGCTTCAATAGCTTCCATGATGTTCGGGCGAAACCGACGTTGTTGCTGCTTGACTGGCTTGACGTCAGGCTTGATGTTTAGACGGTGCATAGCGACCTGTGGATCAAGTCCGGGCATATCTTCGTAGCTCCATGCGAAGACATCTATATACTCTTTTATGAGCATTATCAATTCTTCCTTTTCTATAAGTGATAGGCTTTCACTTATAAAGATGGGTTTGGGATGATCTTGACTTCCCAGGTTGACCTGCATCACCTTGTCTTCAGTAGGCGGTTCGCGCAGTTCGAATCGCTTTTCCCACTGGAGGTTTAATTGCTGGGCCCATGGCTCCTCATCAATAGCTTCTGTAGGCTCTAATTGACTGCTTGAAGTCATATTGACAGTGAGGTCTTTGAACATTCCTCCTATACTGATATCCGAGTCCCACTCGGAGGATGAGGCTGAATGTGATGAAATTGGTTCATCGTCTTTGGCTTGAACCGTTGCTGACAATGTGGGTGTAACATATCCCAACCCCCTGCGTGTACTATCATAGTAATTTGCAGGCTTCCCTTTTGGGACAAAATTACGCATCAAGCTGCGCCTTCCTTTTCCAAAGTTCAGGCCCATTCCATGCTCCAAGTTATATCCCATTTTCTTCATAATGTGACGTGCCGGCTGCGCGTAATGGAAGAACTGTGGAGTATCTGAACCCGAACTTGAATCTGCAACTGTAGGTCCCCGTGGTTGGGTTCTACCGAAGATTATCGGTAACTGCCCTTCTTTGGATGGCGGGATCACCAAGACGGCTCCTTCTGCGGATTCCATGGGTGTACTGGACGCACTTGGCTTATGTAAAGGCATGTGTAGGGAGCTATCCGTAATGGATTCAAATAGCCCAACAGTCGCAGGATAATCAAAAGAAATATTATCATTAATTACCCATTCACCTTCATCCTCTGAAGGAGTATTACATAGGGGATTATTGAGACATGCTATAATTGGCTCGCCGATCAGAATGGCTGGTATGCCTGCTTCGGATTCTGAATCCGCCTCATTGCCACTTTCATCATTGTCTGGCAATGGTTCCTTAGGTGTTTCACTGGCCTCTTGATACAGGAGAGCGTCAGTGAAGTAATTTTCCACCCCTTTGAATGGTTGCTTTTCAGCGAAGACAGTTCGTACTGTCGCATCATCTTCAATATATTGAAGCATTGGTGCAGAGTAGAGGGAACGATCCAGTTGGCATGGATCCATGGCCGTCCCAGCAGCAGGTTATATGATGTGTCAGCGTCAATGACATAGCATGTCACTTCTGACTTCAGGCTCCCGATTCTGCAATGGAGTCAGATTTCCCCAGTGGGTGACTGCTCCCAGCATTGAAACTGTATATTGTAGTTGTGGTTGCGGACAACCTATACAACGGTATGCCGAGGAAGTAAAGAAGCCTTTTGGGGATGATGCTGAGTGCAGACCCCGGATCGACTTGTATTCTTTCGATGCACGTTGAACCGATATATCCGGTGTAGTACAGAGGTCGATCGTGCTTGTTGTCTTTGAGAAGCATATCTTCCGCTGTGAAGGTAATAGCGGGCACCTTTGATTGTGCATGATGACATTCTGGGCAAGGAGACTGAACGTCGTCGTTAGGAATCTCAGGCATGCATGTCAGAAAGGATTCTGAATTGGCTAGCGCATCCCTGAGTGCTTCTCTTATCTCTTTTGAGAGGCGAAGGAGCTCGTGTATAGTGATACGAGCTGGGATATTGGCCAGCTGAGCCAATATGTCAAACCGAAAGGGCGTGTCAAGCCCTGGGCCTGAAGGCTTCTTCAGGACATGGTCGAATCGTACCTCCTTAGGCTTTCTTTTCCCTTTGTTGGAACTGGAGCGGATGCTGGTATTTGTACTGACGTCGTTTGCTGTTGTATCTCGTCAGTAGACTTCTCATACTGCCTTAAGTATGATTTTCCAGATCGGGTACCCGTCTGTTGAGGTAGGTCAGCCTGCGTTATGCAAGCATGCTTTTCTCCTTCTGAATCACTGAGGGAAGCTGAAGTAAGATTGCTGTCGTCTGGCAGGACAGAGATGACATTGCAAGATTTGCCCTTTAAGTTGGGCTCCTTCGAATCCCGCTGTACTTCTTGGACGAGGTCCGGGTGTATCCACATAACTTCCCCTGTCCCCAATGTTAAGGGAACAAGACCTTATTATCTTGAGCTATAGCTGGAGGATGCTTGACTTCAAACCGTGGCGCAGGGACTGGATAGGTCCCGTCAGGAACTGTGACCTTTGGGGTCTTGCCGAATTCGAGGGTCACCATATTGGCAGTGACTTTCTTCTGTTCTGTCTTCAATGTCAGAACTCCGGCATCAACCAAGGCTTGAATTCTGTCTTTGAGGACATAGCACTTGTCAGTAGGATGGTGAATCATCCTATGATAGAGGCAATATTTAGGGTCGTTTGTGCGCCCTATCTCATTGGGACGCCGAGCATCTGGCAGTTTCATTTTGTTCCCTTTGTGGAGCAGATGGAATATCGTGACCACCTGATCGTCTTTGAAGGAGTACTACTTTGGAGGGAACTTAGGCTCCTGATTGCCGAAGCCGCTCTTCTTGGTCTTCGACTGTACATCTCTGGATAACTCCACAGACATAGTCTCTTTACCTTTAGCTTGAGAAGATTGCAGTAGGTCGCTACGCCCTTTGTTGTTCATCCCCCACTTGCCTCTAGGGGCGGATGGTTCAAACTTTTTAGCTGACTTCTCGGCTATCTCTGCTTGTTCGACCAATTCCTTCCAAGTGTGGGCTTTGACAGCCCCCATGCGAACTTCCACTTGGTCTAGAAAGTTGTGTCTGCATGTCTGTAAGAGCATGGGTAATGACATCCCTTCTGGGCACATCAAGGATAAATTTCTGAACCATTCAATGTAGTCACGGACAGATTCGCCCTTCCTCTGCACAGTGGAGAGGAGCTTGTCCATGGTTACTTCGGTATCGTCCTCATAGAAACGAGAGAGGAACCGAGTTTCCAGGTCGATCCAGGAGTTGATAGAGCCCGGGGGAAGACTTCGGAACCAGTCAAATGCCACCCCCTTTAAGGTGCCAATGAATAGCCTAGCCATGATGGCGTCATTGCTTATAACATTACCAGTCTGAGACCGAAAATAGTAGATGTGCTGATTTGGCGAGCTCTTTCCGTCATAGGTATGCAACGTTGGTGGTTTGAACTTCGGTGGATATGGCACCGAATCCCACTCCAGCGGATAAGGACGGACTGCCCCTACCTTCTTTAATTCATCCCTCTGAGTTAGGGATGCGATTTGAGCTTGGAGACCCTTAAGGACTTCGGCGTCTAAGGAAGAACCCTCCTTGGATTTCTCCGGCTTTGGTTGCTCATTGCTGAAGTGTTCCTCCTCCTCGTGATTGCTCCCGGCATCGTTGTCATTCCGATTGCTGAGGAGTTGAGCAAGCATCTGTTGAATGTTGTCCAGAGCCTCTTGTTGAGTCTTGAAAGTTTGCTCCTGAGCTTCCAAACGCCGATGGAGGTCATCGTTAACATTATCAGCCATATTGACTGATGCTCTGTCTGTTCGCACCGAGCTAACTGTCGCCAAAGAGGCGTACCCACTATCTTCATCTTCTTCGTTCGATGATTGGAGTGATCTCCTAGGCTCTGGCGGGGCTAGGGCCGTTGAGGAGGAAGGCTGTTCATAATTATAGGGTATTGCCACCCTAGATCTGGTGTTTCGGAAAACACCTTCTTCATGCACCAAGACTTCGCCTAAGCCTGGGCTGTAATCTGGATCTGGGGAGCTGTAGGGAGTGTCGTCAGCTGTTTGTCTTCCCCTGCGCAGCTCTCGTCCCCTTCCGGTCATGTTGACGGATGCAGAGGGTAGATCTCGCGAGACGCTCCTTTTGCGGTGCTTCCTCGGGGCCTGTACGATAGTCGATCAAAAACTGACCGTCGTCTTGGAGGAGTGGCGGGGATTGGTCCCAGCCGGCAATGGACCGAGTGGAGTGTCACCAGCTAACATCCCACTTGTTGATAACAGGGGGAAGAGGTTTGTTTATTTGTCAACAATTTCCTCAAATCAGACCCGGTTGGGCCTCTACGATCGAGCGCAAAGGGTCTTTTGGGTCGCACATAGGACGATGTCCTGCTCCTTTTATCCCTGCAGAAGGGATTAGCACTGAATAGTGCTTCAGTTTCAGCTTCGCCAATAGGCGCGAACTTAGTGCTTGACGCACTGGAAGGCGGAGCACGCTGTGGTGCTTTACCCGCTATGCTGCTGCAAAGAGGATGGACCTGGTGAGTACGCTGTGGTACAGTAGCTTTGTTCATATGAACGAGGCTGACGCAAGGCGTTGCTGCTCTTGAATTGGGCGACGGTATGATTGCCGTCTTGACTTTATGATTGGAGCAGACAGGAATCTTGCCTTTTTCTTCGCGAGAGAGGCGCGGCTTAGGCGTAGCTACGCCTGAAGCTTCGGTTGGAGACTTCTGTTTAGGCTTCTATACCCGCCTTGACAGAGGAGACTTAGGTTCGCAAGGAACCTGATTAGCCATACGTGAGGCTGAAGGGTGTTGGCAGAATTCTGCTTCCGGTTTCTGCTCTGAAACCTTAGCCGTGGAGACCTTCCTATGCTTCCGTGCTCGAAGCATTGGGCCACCCCCAGAGAGGACTTCTTCAAATCTTGCTTGATCGAACTGAACCACCAAGTTCTCACAAGCAAAGGAATCAGACTGCGGACGTGCTTCCTTGTTGCGCCAAATAACCGCAGTAGGTTCAGTCTCCGCAGAGACTTTCCTTGAAGATTTAGCCAGAGAAGCTCTGGCTGCACCGGCTTTTCTGAATTCAGAATTAGACCCAAGGGTCTGTTCGTCGCATTGCGACACTTGATTCTCGGCAGTGGAGAATTTCTCCCCAGCGGAGTCGCAATCTTGTTTTCCATTATGTTTGCAAAGGGAAAAAACTTACAAAAAAGAGTTTGAGGAGCTAAATTACAAGTATTCTTAAAAAGATACAAGTAGATCTCCTCAGAGATTCTGGAGAAGTGTGCCGATAGGAGTCTGGTCAGCGCGCGACCACTTTGTCCCTTTGACGATGCGAGCGATGAGATTCCCTTCTCGCCTGGTTTCGGGAATCAGAGAATAGAAGGTTGGTAGAACCCTCTTGCTGCTTCTCAAAATCGCCTTCAATTAGGAATTCCTTCTCGCCTGGTTCCGGAGATTCCTTGAGAGGAAGGACGACGTTAGGGTATCAACACCCTGGATAGAGAAAGCAATTCTCTAAAAGATTTCTGAATTCGAGAGCACACGGTGCTTTTTGAAGAAGTCTCTGCTTGTGGAGTCTTCTCAGAAAATCCAGCCCTATTTCTGGAGATCGTCCTCCTCTCCTTGTACCCCTGGTGGGCTATTTATAGGGAGAGCAAGGGTATAATCGTCCCTTGAAAATATAGAAACAGATTGAATCGAATCTGTTTGAATCCGGAAAGTAGCCTTGCTGCGAGGCTAAGATCAGCTTCTGCGAAGCTAGAATTGGCAGGTCGGTTGATCTTCTTGATCCTTTCCATATCGTTGGAGGATTTCCCCTGATCTTCTTACTCGTTTTAGGAGAGTCAAGAGATTGTGGCAATCAACTGCCAAATTTGATCTCTGATTTGATCTTGATTGGATTTGATCTGATTGGATCCGATCTCATCCGGAGATTTGATTGGTCAAAGGTTGACCATAGCAGACCAACAGCGGAGCTGCCCGCATTGAGCTCGTAGCGGAGCTAGAAGTAGCTTCTGGCGAAGTCCGAAAGAAACCCTTTGGCGGAGCTGGAAGTCCTCTGTGGCGAAGTTGCGAGTTAGCTTCTTGGCGAGGCTTCGAATGGCTTCGAGGCGAAGTCGAGTGATATTAGCCTCTCAAGCGAGGCTATCCCTTTGGGCTCATGCGATGCTAAGTGCTAGCACCTTAGACCTGCTGAGGTCTGTTTAGAAACAATCCGGGTTCACTGTCTGCTTGCTGGATCAGTGGAGTCCAAGTTGCTTCCTTGTCTCTCGGAGATGGGTGAAAACTGGTCTTCAGCTCGTCTGTCACTTGTCTTTTGTAAATGTCAACAAGTTTAGACATTGTTCGGACTAATAAGAATCTTATCTTTTTAAGTGTCAACAGTCTTTATTTGGTATTATCTTCTCTCCCTTCATTAATCATATCCTGCATGGATTACACATTAAGACAAGGCGATTAGCATATTTATTACAAGGTGGATGTAAGAATGTAATAAATATGCAATTTGTGTGTCCAATCAGTATACTTCTCTCTATGCACCTTCACCTTGTTCCTCTCTTACTTAGCTTTTTAGGACATTCTTGGCTTTTTAGACCTTACATTATTGTTCACCACAACTTTCTTCTGCTTTTCTGCTCCTCTGCTCCACCTAAATTTTAGATTACAACTCTTTATTTATAGAATTTTACAATACAACTTCTTTTTGGATTATGAGGTAATCTTGGCCATTGGATGTTTGAAGAATCTTGATCAATCGTATTAAGAGTTGATTGTTCGTGTTTCGAAGTTCATGAAAAACTCCATCGTTGTTGAATCACGTACAAGTTATGAAACCTAAACTTACTAGAATCTTTTTAACAAAGTGTGTAGTGGCAAATATATGATCGTATCCACAGAGATTTGTTCTTGAAAATTTAGTTATTAAAAATCTCACTTTTATCTTATTCTACTTGAGAAATCCCTTGGATGAAGGTTGAAATTTTGTTTTTTAAAATAAATAAATAAATAAATAAAGATCTTGTAGAAGAAAGCAAAAGCAAAATAAAAATATGAATAAAGTAAAAGAAAAAAAAAGAAAGAAATACTAACGTTTTTGCGAAGATTTGAATAACTAAAGTAAAAAAAAGAAATTAAGAGATTGGTACAAGGGAAGAGGAAGATGAACCAGTGAACTTGTTTCTTGTCGTCGCCTTGTTGTCTCCCTCCTCTAAGCGATGCTGAAAACAAAAGAAGCTAATAAAAGAAAAGAGATGGCTTCATGGAATCAAATATGGAAGAAAAGAATAGCATAAAAAAATAAATAAGAGAAAATTAAAGAAAAACTTAGACTGAACGCCGCAAGATCGTGAGGAAGAATTCTGAATTTTTTTCAATAAGCATCAAATACAAAACTCTTGACCTCTCGAATCTCGCATTAAATGCTCAAAACTCTCTTTTCTAGCTTTTTAGCCCTCTGGTCTCCCCCCTCTCTCTCAATGAATACAGGTATTTATAGAAAAATAGTGATAAGAGAGAGCATAGAGAGATAGGAAGAGTTGGCTATTTTTGAATCTCAATCTTTCCTTATCTCCAAACTTGATTTATTCAGAATTCTGATCTGCAGCTTATTGGCGTATTGATTGCTGAATATTGCTTATCAGATGATAAAATTCGAAACAGTGATGAACATAAGAGTTGTATCCCTTTAAATCTTCTTTCTGGATCATCTTGAATCATCAGATTTGAGATTCGGTAGCAAAAGTTATGATTAAAATGCTAAACTGTAATCAGTCTGAATCCGAATCTAAATTGCTTTATCTCATCCGTTGATCTTCTCTCTATCCATTTATCCTCAGCAAACCCAATAGGGTCTTCAAAAATTCATTTTTCTTTCAAATTTTTCTAGTATTATCTTATCTGGTAAATCCAATCCTCAGATAAGATAGACTAAAGATTCTCTGAATTTGAGTCGATCCCTGTTTGATTTGAACTTTTGGGTTGCTTGGATAGGATCCATGTTTATCTTCTCTTTATCATCCTGCAAGGATTAGGACTTTAAGACAAGTGAATTTGTAATGATTTATTACAGATGTATGTAGGAATGTAATAATGTTTATGCAATATATGTGTCCAAACATTGATCACCTTGATTTAGAAGGATTCTAGACCTTTTAATCTTTAGAAACAAATTTTCATTGAATAGAAATTGAATCTTATTTATACTTCTCAGAAAAAGAAAACTTGCAATCGCCTGAAAAGGAAACTGCTTTACCATGATTTGCTTCTTCTGCTTCAAGCCATCGTCTTCTCCAACTCAATTGAATTTTCTTAGACCATCATCTCCTCTTAAAAAATAAGGCAAAATCCTAAAAATCTCCGCCTTGACTTGCTTTTCAAGCCTTTAGCAAAATAACTTGAGATTTTAGATTACTACCTTAATTCTTTCCTTGGTTGTAACCATGTTGTGAAGCTTTTAACCTTACCCCTCTCTTCGGGGCCTTTGGCAGATCCATGCCTTGGGTCACTTGGGCCTTACCCGAATGCACCCTTTCTTTAGTTGTCCTGCAAAACTTAGACCTGTTGCAATTTCCTTAAAGCTCCACCTTGAAGTGAGTTCTTGATTGAGTTGAAACCTATACAGAAAATACAGAATTTCAGAACTTTATAATAGAAATATGCAAGTACTCAATACTACCGCTATAGCAAGTGGCTATGTGGGTCGTGATCCTCAAGGAGGGACTAGCGATGGAAGATTTTTTTTTAGTTCTTTCAGTTCACTAAAAATGGTTAAAGTTCTTCTTTTGTTCTTTAAAAGAAAAGAAAAATTAGTTATGTTAATTTGTGAAAGGGGTAGATTGAGAAGGTGGAGAAAATAGGAAATGATTTTATATAAAGAAATTAAAAGGAGTGAATAAAAGAGTTGGGAGATAGTAGTGATCTAAACTAAAGGATTAAAAGAAAGAAAGAAAAACTAAAAGAATTGACCTACCTCTTCCGGTTGATAACTTACCTTAGATTGTTGGCACATTTACCTTACTTTAGAGGTGATCAATGCATAATCCATAAGATCGAGCTCAGTCCACATTCGCATTACATCATCAAGACGAATAAGAATGAAATAATACAGAATCTTGAGGAGGAGATCATCATCATGAAATATCAATGGCAAACACACAACAAGGCTATCCGATGCTACTAGATCGCTTGGATAGTCATCAAAAACCAACAGAGGTAAAGTAGAAAAGAGAAGAAGAATATAAAAACAAAGAAAAATATAAATAAGTTACTTTTTTATTGCTTGTAGAAATGATGAAAGAAAGGAGGAGGTTACATCAGTGTCACTCTCAAAATAAATCTCTCTCTGACTTACATGAATCTCAGTCTAACTATGCTTACAAAAAATAAAAGTTACATGAAAAGAAAAATTAAAACCTACACTAACCTAGAATGAAAACTAGCCTAAGAATCCTTCTCTGCCTAATCGCTCCTTTTTCCCTCAGAACAAAACAGTATTTATAGGTGAAATAGAGAGGTGAGGGTGTGAAAAGATAGGGGAGCAAAATTCTCCCTATATCTTAACCAAATGGCCGCGGAATCGCGGCTTTGGCCGCTTTTTCGCGGCCTGGATGGCCACATCTAGGGGGGAGATTATTATATCTTTTGTTTTTATCTCCTTTTGTCCGGCTGGATTTGCTGTTAGGTCTTTAGTTTGATTTGATCTTGGTGATCCTCAAGCTAACCGATTTGGATTCATATAAATCTAAATTAACCGATTTGATTTGATGTGATCCTCCCTGATATGCATTGATTTTCAGCTGGAATCGCCTCTATCCTCCTGAAAATTTGTCTCCATCTTTAATTAAGATTTAAATTTAATTAAATCAGAATTAAAGTGGGCTTTGGGCTCATTTCTTTTCTATCTCCACTAGTAATGGGCCTGCATTTTATTAAACAAAAATAAGACTAAATATATGATTTATTAGACAATAATATGGCAATGTGACATTATATATACAATATAGGTGACTAATCACACCCCCACAATTACCTTTTGCTCGCCCTCGAGCAAAACATAAAAACTAACTTTAGGAAATTATTAGTTCACTTTTGCAGGTTACTCGATTGCACTGAGCATGTGCAACAAGCCGTTAAACCTTTAGGTTTTTCCTAGAGAATGAGTTGTGTCTCGTAAGGGTTTTCAGTGGATTATACCCACAAAATCCATAAAGAAAGTGAAACAAAGTGTTAGTATTTTAAAAAACACATTTTGAAAGAGAAAAATATTTGAAGTATTATTGTAAGAATCAAGTAATCTATAAGTATTTAAGATTATCAAAATTTAATCATTCCTAAGCTTAGTCTCTATTCAAAAATTTGTTATCAATCAAGGTAATGAGTCAAATTATATTTCTCATCTAGTATATTATCTTACCCTAACTCATATGGATCTTGTGATCGTGAAAATTTGACTTGGAGTTCTTTAACTTTAACTCTTATGCCTTATTTTCTTTTCTTTTTTTAATATTTTTAGTGATATTATTTCTTAGTTCTATTAGGCTTTCTAATATGCCCATGTAACGAGCCTTTAATCGATGACTCCTAAACCGGACTGTCTTAAGGTACCGGGTGAGAAAACACCCCAGGGACTTAAGGACTTAGCAAATAAGGCCACAAAATTAAGAATTTTATTATATGGACCACTTTTAGGCTTGAATACTTATGCTTTATGAGGCACAAATACCTAGCTTAATCAGAGAATTTTTGATATATATATATATATATATATATATATATATATATATATATATATATATATATATATATATATAATATATATATATATATATAAGAATCTTTATTTTTGAACCCTAAGTGTGTAAGTGTATAAAGCATGCATATTTCATCAAGTAAAAATCAAGACTAAATTACTTTTTCAAATTTTCTTCCTAACTCTAGAAATCAAACAAATAATCTTATTTTGACCAAGTATAAGAAATTCTAATTATGATTCTCCTATTCCTTAAAATTGACTTAATTTCTTACAAAAATATATCAAAATATTGCTCTCTTATCAAAAGTTTTTTAAGAAAGAAAAATGTTAATTTTTTTAATTTTAAATAAAAAGAAAACCTACGTTATGTCAGAACCCTTCCCTACACCTATCTCATGTATTGTCCTCAATATATGAATGAATGCATAGATGTATGAAAAAGAATAAAGGAAAGAAAAATATTACCTTAAGGTGATGGTTCCGGTGGTGGTCAGATTGGGTCAAACCTTGCTACCCAATCAAGGTAATGTGGTGGTTCACGGAACCAACATTTATTAACCTCTTTTTTATGTACATAATTACAATCCCCAATATGAATAGGATCATGAAAGATCCTATCATGAAACTTATTCCCTTTACATGACTAGTCTTGAAAAATCATCACTGAGTCATTATGGTTAATAGCTATGCCAACAAGAGAATGTGACTTGGAGGAATAATTGACTTGGATTCAAAAGTGATAGGTTTGGGAACCATTACTAACTCAGAAAAATCAACTTTGGGTTCGAGAGTCGATTTTGATTCAAGAGTTGAGTCCAAATCAAAGAATTGAAATTCACATTCTTCTCCCATCAATAGAATGTGAATATTCAAATTTAGTGATCCAATTTCAAGATCTATGGGTACAGGTATAAATGTTGGCTCCAGAAATTGGTCCAAATTGGGTAATGATACCGGAATCAACTTAGATTCGAAGATGGAAATTGAATCACAAGGTTGGGCATCGAGGTCACACTCACATTCAAGTTCAATCTCATTGAATGAAAAACTTTTCAATTTGTCCAAGGTTCGAAATTGGTCAAGTTCAAATTTGTGTTAGGTAGAGTTTCCTCATTCCTATCTTTCACTATGTTGATATAATGACTCATTTGTGCTTCTAGCCTATCGATGATTGGAAAAAATTATTTTGGACTAAATCAGGTTTTTATACTCCTATGTGAGTCTATAGATTCTCTTCTTATTGTGAGACTTGGAACATGGAGTAAGGATCTTGGATTTGAGAGTCTTGTGGGACTTGTGAGTCTATCATTTTCAGCTTTTGTTCTTAGAACTCAATCATGACTTCTATACTTTTCATAGCCTCAGATTTTTCTTCTATTGGTTGATCATGACTAGGAAAATTATAGGCTGAATGTTAGAATGGTGGTTAACAATATGACTCGGGGGAGTTGTATCCCCATTGACTCTGTGAAGAGTAGTGATGATTATTTCAGTCTTGTTCATAGTATTGAAACTAGGGCATGTATTGATTCGGATAAAACCAATCCGGCACACTTGGTTGGTTAAAGTTATGATATGTCGGGTTGGTAATATCCGAGTCAAAAGAGGTCGTGGTGTAATACAGATTACCATTAAAATTAAAAAATTTGTTATTATAAGCCATATCATACAAGAAATGTAAAAAATAAACAAATAAACAAACAAATAAAAAGAAAAAAAATCTAACCTAAGTTAGGGTAGACCTTAGACCTAGACGACTCCTAACTGGTTAGACTGTCCACAGGGGGCATATTGCAAAATCTGACCACAAGTTATCGGCTAAGTAGGGACAAGATCAGTGGGAGATATCCATGCCTAAGCAGCGGGCCTAATTATGCCAAATCACTGTTCTTCGAGATTTTACCTCATTAATCTCCAACCTTCGACACCGATTTAGCAAGAGTCAAATTCTAATCAACTTCCCTTTTAGGTTAGTCTCCTATTTGAGTCAGAGATGTCCCTAAGGCCAATGTCTACTCAGTTTTAGTTAGGCTTGGGTTAGTGAGTGAGGAGATTGTTTGTGGGCTAAGGGAGTGTAATGACATTCCCACCTTATCTTGTTTATAGGAAAAGCCCTTAATTCAGTTTAGTGCAGTGTATAAGTATATAGATAAAGTAACACTCAAGCAATATTTCATATAAGAATGAACCTTATACTAAATGCTATGCACACATACCTTGGCTACAAACTCTTCAACAGTAAATAGAAAATGTAACGAAATAGACACATGCCTAAATGTTAAGTCTAAACCATTTTTAGCATTTACAATCAACCTTTAACTGTTGAATTAGAAATGTATGTACAGTGAGTCAAACAAGAAAAAAATAGCTACAGATATTTAAATTTTGAAATTCTGCCAACTACAAAAAATACAGGTTAGTAGTTCACTCAGATTACCACGAGAATGCAGTAAATCTGAGGGCTTTTGGGCTCTGCTTTCTTGAGCAGAGTCCAGGGCCACTTATATGTCCACTGCAGTAAAAATTTTCTTATTATTAAACCTATACACTAAGAACAGAGAAGAAAGTTAATCAATAAAGTAAACAAAAAAGAGGTGCTTACCGTCCCTTTCCGGTTGATTGAGTTGAAACCTACACAAAAAATACAGAATTTTAGAACCTTATAATAGAAGTGTGCGGGTACTCAATACTACCGCTATAACAAGTGGCTATGCGGGTCGTGATCCACAAAGAGGGACTAGCGATGAACGTTTTTTTTAAGTTCTCTTTAGTTCACTGAAAATGGTTAAAGTTCTTCTTTTGTTCTTTAAAAGAAAAGGAAAATAAGTTATGTTAATTTGTGAAGAAAGTGGTAGATTGAGAAGGTGGAGAAAACAGAAAATGATTTTATACAAAGAAATTAAAAGGAGTGAATAAAAGAGTTGGGAGATGATAGTGATCTAAACTAAAGGATTAAAAGAAAGAAAGAAAAACTAAAAGAACTGACCTACCTCTTCCGTTGATAACTTACCTTGGATTGTTGGCACGTTTACCTTACTTTGGAGGCAATCAACGCATAATCCATAAGATTGAGCTCAGTCCCCATTCGCATTACATCATCAAGACGAACAAGAATGAAATGATGCAGAATCTTGAAGAGGAGATCATCATCATGAATATCGATGGTAAACGCACAACAAGGCTATACCGATGCTACTAGATCGCTTGGATACTCATCAAAAACCAACAGAGGTAAAGTAGAAAAGAGAAGAAGAATATAAAAATAAAGAAAAATATAAACAAGTTACCTTTTTATTGCTTGTAGAAACGATGAAAGAAAAGAGAAGGTTATATCGGTGTCACTCTCAACATAAATCTCTCTCTCTCTCTCTCTCACTTACATGAATTTCAGTCTAACTATGCTTACAAAGAAATAAAAGTTACATGAAAAAAAAACTTACACTAACCTAGAATGAAAACTAGCCTAAGAATCCTTCTCTGCCTAATCGCTCCTTTTTTCCTCGGAACAATGCAGTATTTATAGGTGAAATGGAGAGGTGAGGGTGTGAGAAGATAGGAGAGCAAAAGCTCTCTGTATCTTAACCATATGGCCGCGTTTCCGCGGCCTGGATGGCCACATCCAGGGGGAGATTTTTATATCTTTTGTTTTTATCCCCTTTTGTCCGGTTGGATTTGCTGTTAGGTCTTTAGTTTGATCTGATCTTCGGTGATCCTCAAACTAACCGATTTGGATTCATATAAATCCGAATTAACCGGTTTTATTTGATGTGATCCTCCCTGATATGCGTTGATCTTCAGCTGGAATTACATCTATCCTCCTGAATATTTGTCTCCATCTTTAATTAAGATTTAAATTTAATTAAATCAGAATTAAAGTGGGCTTTTGGGCTTATTTCTTTTTCATCTCCATTAGTAATGGGCCGCATTTTATTAAACAAAAATAAGACTAAATACATGATTTATTAGACAATAAATATGAGAATATGACATTATATATGCAATATAGGTGACCAATCAGCTCCCTTCATGCTTTTCATTGAAACTCCTTGACCTAGTTTCTTTCCCTTAACTTGCATTGCATTACTGCCGCCACCAGCAAATTCCCCTTTGTGACGCCTTCCCGGCCATGGGGCCGTGCCGGTCTTAAGGCAATCCGCCTCTAATTCTGTCATGGTCTTACCAACTTTACACGAACATTATCAAGGACTTGTCGTGCCATGGTCTTCCACTGATCACTTGGTGATGGTCCACCTTCCATCCATGTGTTCACCAAGAGACTCTCCGTCTGCCATGGTCTTACCGGCCTTCATGCCACACACTGTCATGGTCTTTCTTCCATCAATTAGGGCTGCCATCCATCACTGCATTGATATTTGTCAGATCTATTGCCTTACTATTGATGATCTTTAAACTTGATAGATCCACCAATGCCTGTAATAATCTCACCGTGTCACGACTAGTTCGTTGTAACTTTGACCGTGATCTTCGTTAATTTTTTTAACCATTCTATACACAACCTACATCAGACATTGGAATCTCCTCAATTTGCACCTACCATTGCATCCAGAATGTTGAAACACATAGGGTTCGACACCTTGATCATCTGAATCCAACTATGATTGCACAATCTACCTTCCGATCAACCTACTTCATGAAGCTATTGGAATCTCCTCGTTCGTTGATCGTCTTCATCACCCTCCGCTGTTTTTTTCCTTTGACTTGATACCGCAGCGAGCTCTGTGGGATGCCTTGTGCAATGCCTTCGTGAGCTCGTTGAGCTCATCTTGCCGTCCACCATTGACGATGATCTGATTATCGCCGCTGCATCTACCGTATTTAGATCTGAGCATCATTGAGCCTTGACAACTCAACCCTGATAATATACTCCAAAAGTTATCAATCTTTACCTTAGAACATTTGAACTTTCTTGTTGTCTTCTTCATCTTGATGCCTCCGCCAATCTCCATGACTTGATATCTTCTTCTTCATCTATAGCACTCGAGTCTTGAACGAACACCATCAGCTCTGATACCATTTGTTGTAACCGAAATTGATATACTTGATACCAATTGTTACGTGCATAACCCAGGATACCATACTTACTATGATACCAATAGTTGGGAGATACGAAGATCCTCACCGACGACCTCAAGTATGCCTTGAGATCGATTACCTCGAGCACACAAGATGAATATTAAAAAATATAAGAAGAAGAACACACAATTTAGCGTGATTTGGCCCAAACTTGGCCTACGTCCACGGGGAGAGAACTTGAGAGAGATTTATTTAATAAATTTGATATAAAGAGATCTAACATTTCTCTTGATGACACAAAAGTATTCACCTTCCCTTTGAATTTACGCCTAAATTACTAGAGTATACCTTCTCTCTATGCACCTTTACCTTACTCCTCTTTTTCTTGACTTTTTAGGGCCTTGTTTGATTTCAGGCGCATCATCATGCGTGATGCTGATTCCGATGTTCATTCCAAATAAACTCATAACACAATGCCTACCATGAGTACCACGATTACTGTGCTGAGCATCACTCCCACATATAGCAATTGATTACTTTTCTCATCTTGCATGATGTTGATATAGTCCTAATATCATCAACATACTTCCTTAGCTTTAACCATGAACAAAGGCACAAGACAACATAGTAGTAAGAAATAAGTATATACTTGTATCTAAATAAGACAACTATGAAATAGAGAAAAGAGAAATATAAATAGAAAGCCAAAATCATTATTTAATCTCCAGATTACATCAAAATAATGTTTGTTATGAAGTACAGCTCGAAGTTGAGTGTGGTTCTGTACAAGTGTTCAATCTGTTTCCTGTGACCAGCTACAAACCTGATGTTCACTCCAAGTGCCCTTGGCATAACACCCACTAATAGATAATGAAACTTATCAAGCTGCAATATAATTCCTTTCAACAAAAAAGAAACTAGGACCCTACCCACCCACTCTAACAAAAAAATAAAGGGGGATGAGTCTAGGCCAGAGGAAAGTTGTGTCTTACGCTGTTTCAGATTCTGCTCAACTATGAATTACAATACAATTAAATGGACAATGTCTAGATGTTTATTTAAAGAGAATTTCATTAAACATAACCATCAACTCGTGTCCTATCAATTCCTCTTCACTGATCATTAAGTACATGTTAGAGCTCAAATGAGCTAAAAAAATTCCCATATTTTAGCACAAAGCAACCACTCTAGAAGGCTTACAAGACTGCCAAATTCAAGCATGGGCATGTTTGGTTGTCGTAACTGGTCGTAATTCGTAACTCGTAATTGGTAAAGTCTTTTACAGTTGTAAATGAGTTACATGCATGCAAGCTTTATGGTGTTTGGTTGGTAATATAAAGTTGTAAGTGGAAAAATGTATTGTGTTTTACGGTGTTTGGTGGTCGTAATGTCTAAGTCGTAAGTGAAAGAGTTGACAACAAAATTAACTATTTGATGATTTAAAAAGTTTTAATATTGTAAATAAATATTAAAAATGTTAAATATTAAAAAAAATTAATATTAACATAAAAAAATAATACAAATTTGCATGACCACAAAATTAACTATAACTGGGCTGTAAGTGAGTGGTAAATGGGTTACAAGTGAGTGATAATTGGATTGTGTAACTCTTTTACGAATTACGGTCCAAACAAAGGCCGTAGTTGTAACTGGATTGTAAGTCATTTACGAATTACGGACTTCTACGCGAAACAAACGGCCCCATAATGGAAAGTTTATCCAAACAACCCTTCAATTTTGTTCTTATTTGCCTAAACAACAAATTGAGCATATATATAATGTCACATGCCATAATATGTCAAGTGCTTTGCACATGATCGCCTCCATGAAAGTTGACACTAGCTTTGTGTAATTAAGCATATGTAACATGCACAAAATTATATTATTAATAATATAATGTAATGTACTATATAATATGTGTATATTCTCTCTCTAGCCTCTCTGTGTCTCTCTAACCTTCGTAACTGCTTTCTATTTCTAGCCGCTTTCTCGCTCTACCCACTTTTTCTCTCACCCAATTTCCGTAATAGATTTTTCTATCAACCCACTTTCTCTCCAACTCTTTTTATAATCCACTTTATCTCTATTGCCTCTCTCTTTACTCGCTTTCTCTTTTTGCCCATTTCACTCTCTATCCACTCTCTCTCTCTCTCTCTCCTCTCTCTCTCTATGTCTAACTTCTCAAAAACCCACTTCTCTTTCTAAATTCTCTCTTTCTCCCTACTTTCCTTTACTTCTCAAACCCAATCTCTCTCTAACCTCATTTTATTCTTCATCCTCTTTCTGTCTACCCTCTCCCTAACCCATCTTTTCTATCTAGACTCTTTCTCCCTCTACTAGTTTTCTCTCGCATCTCTCTCTTTCTCTCTACCCACTATCTCTAACTAGCTTTCTCTTTACCCATTTTCTCTCCTTAAGCTCTCTCTCTCTACTAACTTTCTGTATCTACTCTCTTTTTGACGAACTTTCTCTCTAGCTTCTTGCTCTCTCTACCCTCTCTTTAACTTCTTAGAGTGATCTTGAGAGTTCATGATAGTCTGAATGTGACAAAAAAATGTATTACCATATGTATGTAACTTGTTTTGTTAAGATCTTTTTAATGGAATGCAAGGGGAAAATTCTCAACCGCTTTACTTCAAAAAGTAAAAGAAGGGTAAAATAGGTAACCACCATTATGGAGTTCTCTACAAATAGGAAAGTTCATGGAAATTTACTGCAATTTTGAAAGTCCATGGTGGTTTAGGTGGAATAAAAAGTCCATCATAGTTTCATGTAATTCAGCCAATGATAAAAGCGTTTAGTGTGTTTTGACTATGAATTTAGAGCCATATAGGTCTATACACTGATATGGCTAATGAAAAATTGAAAGTGCAAATCAGATGAAAGAAGATCATGGTTGGTGGCATTCCTCCCAACAACAGATATTGCAGCGTTGGTTCATACAGGATTGTTCATATGTATATTAACATTTAGCTCAGTTATAAAGTTATTAGGGCAAACTATAACATTTAGCTCTGTTATAAAGCTATTAGGGCAAACTATACCTAACTAGCTGTGGCAGTTTATAGTTGACTGCAAGTCCCTCACCTAATGAATAAAAAATCAACGTTATCCAATATATTGTAGAAAGATCCATGGATCTACGTCAGAAGTTTGAATTGTTCTGCTGAACAGCAAGGCTATTATTTTACATGACATTAAACTGTCTAATTGGAGAATAGACTGATTAAAATTGGTTAATATTTCCAATGTATGATTCAATATGTTGTGAAAAAGAGCAGTGACTTTTAAGGCTATCATTGTGAGTTTTTTATTCATACTATTAAAAGTTTCTCTTCAAATCTCATTTAGATCATCATCCACTATTCTTAATTAGCATTTACCACTTAAATTGTCCTATTTCTAATGAGCATCCAAACATTCCTGATCATTAGCCACTCTTTATTGGTCCACATCTAATCCATCTTTCTAGATATTAGTATTTGCAATTATTGCAAAAAGGAGTTAAAAAAAAACAATAATAAAAGATTTTAGTTTTCCCTACCAGACAAACTCACTACCAAAATTTGAGAATCATGTAGACAAAAGCAGATGAAGAGAATCAGAAAAGCACGCAACTTCATTACATGCACAAGCAAGATTGAGCATTTTTAGCTATTAAGCTCTTTTTTCTACCTTTCTTCTCTCCTTTAATTTATTTATCTGTTAGTTATACTTCTAGAGAAATGTATGCACTTTCAGGCCTCTTCCAAATTTGAGCCCTGTTCCAATTTGAAAACCCACCCCTTAAACTACTGCGTAGCTTTGTTTTGATACCAATAGCTACAACAATAATTGTAAGAAAATATCACTGCTTTTATTCTCAAAACTATCATTTTTTATATGTATTTGAGCGTGTCTATTTGTTTTGATTTCTCCTTGTGGGTTTGAGGTACGTGCATGTATTTGTGTCTGTGTCTGTGTTTTTTTGGGGGTGGGGGGTTGTGTGGATAACCCAGTATATCATTCATATTTTTTGCAAAAAGCATTTGTATCCCTCCACACTCTGAAGTTAATGCCCTTTGACAATAAACTTACCAAGTGGTGCATGATGCAAGAGGAGACAATGGTCAAATCCTGGAAGTGGCATGAAAGTATACCTATTTCTCCTGGCACGAACTTGTGACTATTTATCCAAAATAAGAAAAAACAAAATAGATAACAAACAAGAAAAAAAATAAATGCTACAACATCAGAAGAAAGCACAACTTACGCGATAATTTATTTAAGGTTCCACCTATCTGCACAAAGTAAGCCTCCAAAAGCATCTCCAACTATTCAACATTTGGTTTAAAACCACCTAAGCTTCTCTGGCTGCTCTCTGTCTCACTTCTAATGTCTTCCTTGCTGAACAACAGGAACCAAGGAAATGGTGTAATCAACTGATAGAGTAGATGTATGTTAACTATTCAACATAACAGAGCACAAACAAAATTCAAGAAAGTAGTTCACAAATATGAATATGAACCAATAACTTTATACATAGATCTCTTTATACTTCATCATCAGGGTCCTTCCCCTTTGAACCTGAAATCGATCATTTATGAATAGGTGGCAATTTTCTAGACAAGGCAACAATGAGAAAGGGAAGGACCTTTTACACAAAACATACAATACCAGTTGGTAGGTGAATCCACCTTATTGGTGAAAAGATTTAAGCTCATGCACCAGGAAGAGCATGGAGATAAGATGCGAGAACTGGTGAAGCTAAACTTAAGGTGTCCTAGATTTGAATCCTGGCCGGGCATCTACTTTAAGGACAAAATATGTTATTTAAGACATCTTCACGTTCATATATAGATAATTACTTTTCTTCCAAGAAATAATCCATGATTTTAAAAACAAATAAGCTAGGATATACCATTTGTTAGAGATATCAATGACAACACGTGATTCATGTGAAAAACACCCCTCATGAAATCAATCAGATCCTAAAATCTCTCCATGATTATAGGAACACATGGAACTCATGGGATTCATGCACCATGTGTTTTTCATTCTTTCTCTCAGTCAATATTTTCCTATTATTTCTCTCAGTCAATGTTTTCCTATTGTACCTCCTAAATCAACGTAAACATGTGCCCAATATGTGTATATAAATACAACCAAGAACCATAACTAATGGTATCTTGTCTTTACACAAATAAGTCTTATTCTTCTTATTCTTTATCTTGGTATCAGAGCAACTCCTGTACCATGTCGAGTATTTCCTCTTCATCTTCCCTCACCTCCATCCAAACACTTGCATCCATGGTTACTCCCAATCCCAACATCACTCACTTTCTAAATGTCAAACTCGATAAGGGAAACTATCTGCTGTGGCGTTCCCAGTTCCTTCCTCTTCTCAAGCTCCACAATCTCGAAGGCCTCGTCGACGGAACCTCTCTATGTCCGGTCCGGTTCCTTCCTTCTACCGAGAAGGATGCTCAGCCCACTATCAATCCAGAATACACTCACTGGATCAAGCTTGATCAGATGCTCTTATGTTGGCTTATCTCCTCGCTCACTGAGGCTGTTCTTGCTCATGTCGTTGGCCTCACCACATCTCGTGATGTGTGGTGCTCTCTGGAGCGAATCTTTGCGTCACCCTCCAGAGCTAGAGTGCAGCAACTCAAATATCAGCTGCACACCATCAAGATGGGCACCTCTTCTATGTCAGAGTATATCCAGTCTGTCAAGTCCATCGTGGACAACCTGGCGGCAGTGGCTAATCCAGTTGCCGACTCCGACCTCGTCTCTATCTTACTCAGTGGTCTGTCTTCCGAATATGACTCGTTCGTCACCTCCGTCAACACACGAGTCGACCCTATACTGTCAGAAGAGCTCATTGGCCTCATGCTTAGCCAGGAGATTTATCGTGGGCGTGCTATCACTTCACCAGACTCCACAACCCTCATCTCCCCTTCTCCTGCGGTCATGCTGCTTCCCGCACTCCAAGCTACCATTCAGCTCCATCTTTTTTCCGTGGTCGTGGACGTGGCCGAGGCAGGGAGCGCGGTCGTGGTCATGGACGTTCCTTCTTACCGTCACATCCGTCCACCGGTGGTCGACCTCAATGCCAGATCTGCAATCGTTTTGGCCATTATGCTAACAGATGCTACAATCGTTATGATGATTCGGGTAGCCCAACTGCTCTTCTTCACTCTTATGGGAATAGTCCAGTCGATTCCAACTGGTATGTTGACTCCGGAGCCACTCATCACCTAATGGCTGACATTGCGAATCTGGCAGCTCACTCCGAATATCAAGGACCCGACAGAGTTCGCATGGGTAACGGGACAGGTTTGCCTATCCGAGCTACTGGTGCTTCTTTATTGTGTTCTCCTGTTTCTTCCTTTGTCTTGAAAAACCTTTTACATGTTCCTGATATCACCAAAAATCTTCTGTCTGTTAGTCAATTTACTGCTGATAATAAAGTCCTTCTTGAATTTCACCATGACTCTTGTTTTATTAAGGATCTCTCTACTCGGAAAACTCTACTGCGAGGACAACTTAAGGATGGTCTGTATGTCTTCTCCGTCTGGCATGAGCGCCTAGGTCATCCCTCCACCAGAGTTGTCTCCACTGTTTTATCTCAGCATCAACTTCCTTTTCTCCCTAACCGTGCTGGTACCCCTCTCTGCGTCCCCTGTCAGCAAGGAAAAAGTCACCGTCTTCCTTTTTCGTCATCTTCCACGATTGCTACTGCTCCTTTAGAGCTTATTCACTTCGATCTATGGGGTCCGTCTCCTGTGTCTGCTGTAAGTGGTCATCGCTATTATATTAGCTTTGTAGATCACTACAGTAAGTATGTTTGACTTTATCCTTTGATAAATAAAAGTGATGCTTTCTCCATTTTTCTTGAGTTCAAAATTCATGTAGAAATTTTTTTGGGCGTTCCATTAAAGCACTCCAAACTGATGGTGGTGGCGAGTTCATCAAATTTAAACCTTACTTGTCTTCTCAAGGTATCGCTCATCGTTTATCCTGTCCACACACTAGTGCCCAAAACGGCACCGCAGAAAGAAAGCACCGCCACCTTGTCGAGACCGGCCTTACTCTTTTGGCTCGGTCAAATGTTCCATTTCATTACTGGACCTATTCTTTTCAAACTGCCTCATTTCTCATCAATAGAATGCCCACCCCCATTCTCCATAATCTCTCTCCCTACCAGAAATTATTTCATAAAGTACCTGACTACCTTTCCTTACGAATTTTTGGTTGTGCTTGCTACCCTCATTTGCGTCCATACCAAACTCATAAGTTTAGTTTTCGGTCCACTCAATGTGTCTTCTTAGATTACTCGGCTTCGCATAAAGGTTATCAATGTTTGCATGCCCCCTCTGGTCGTATTTACATCTCTCGGGATGTTGTGTTCGACGAATCTTCCTTTCCTTTCCATTCTCCTCAGCCCTCCCTTTCTCCCCCTACTCCTAAGCCTTCACCACCGATCCCCATCTCCATGCCTCTGCTATCTTCCATTGTTCCAGTCCCCTCTTCTCATGCGGGCCCAACCATTGACTCTTCTCCTCCTCTACTATCACCTCCATCACATACTCTTTCTCCACCACCTCCACCAGCACCCGCCGATGAGTCCTTCTCCTCGTCCTCATCCTCAGGCTCTCCCAGTCCCCCTCCTATCAGGACCCACCATATGGTCACCAGAACACAGGATAACACCAGAACACCAAAAGTCTGGCTAGCCACCCGGTATCCCATGCCTACCTGTCTCATGGCTGATTTGGCCACCACTCCTATCGAACCCACATGTTTCACGCAAGCTTCTAAAGATCCCAAGTGGCGCCAGGCAATGGACGCTGAGATTAATGCCTTGCTTAAGAATAAAACCTGGTCCCTTGTGCCATACCACCCTACCATGAATCTGATTGGTTGTAAATGGGTTTTCAAGTTAAAGCATAAATCTGATGGTTCTGTTGACAGGTATAAGGCCCGCCTGGTGGCCAAGGGTTTTCATCAACAACCAGGATTAGACTATGGTGAGACATTTAGTCCGGTCATCAAACCGACCACTGTTCGTACCGTGTGCAGTCTGGCCGTCTCCAAGGGATGGTCTATTCGACAATTGGATGTGAATAATGCATTTTTGCAGGGTTTTCTTACTGAGACGGTCTATATGGAACAACCTTCGGGGTTCATCAATCCCGCTCATCCCAATCATGTATGCAAGCTTCACCGCAGTATCTATGGCCTCAAACAGGCTCCACGGGCCTGGTTTTCTCGCCTCAGCAGTTATCTAGTCACATTGGGCTTTGTAGGCTCCAAGTCTGACACGTCTCTCTTCCTCCTTCGGGTCAGGACAGATCTTCTTCTGGTTCTTATCTATGTGGACGACATCATCATCACAGGTAATGACTCACGGGCTGTCACTCGTCTTATTCAAGAACTAGGCCGGGAGTTCTCATTAAAAGACCTCGGTCTACTGCACTATTTCTTTGGCGTAGAGTGTCATCGTACACCCTCCGGTCTATTTCTCTCTCAACAGAAATACATCCGTGACTTGCTTCTCCGACTCAAGATGGATGGTGTCAAGCCTGTTAGCTCGCCTATGGCCACTTCCTGTAAGCTATCCAAGATTGTTGGCAAGTCTCTCTCTGACCCTTTTATCTATCGAAGTACTGTTGGGGCTCTACAATACTTAAGCTTTACCAGACCCGATATTGCCTTCTCGGTGAACAAGGTCGCTTAGTTCATGTAAGCTCCAACCGATGAGCACTGGAGTGCTGTAAAACGGATCCTCCGTTACCTCAAATCTACCATCCAACATGGCCTTTTTCTCTCTCGCCATTCTTCTGCACAGCTTACTGCTTACACCGATGCAGATTGGGCAGGGTCGATCGATGATCGAAAATCTACTAGTGGCTATTGTGTTTTCCTTGGTACAAATCTCATTTCTTGGAGCTCGAATAAGCAGTGTACTGTGGCACGATCTAGCACTGAGGCAAAGTATAGGGGCGTGGCCAATGCTGCAGCAGAGGTCGTTTGGTTGCAGTCATTACTTCGTGAGCTTGGAGTTTCGCAATCTCCCCCAATAGTTCTTTGTGACAATCTCGGTGCAACATATCTCTCGATCAATCCTATTCGTCACTCCCGCTCCAAACATGTTGAGATCGACATTCATTTTGTGAGGGACTATGTTGCCAATGGAGTCCTGGATGTTCGGTTTGTCAGCACTAAAGACCAACTAGCAGACATCCTTACTAAGCCTTTGAGCTCTTTAAGATTTTCTATGCTGAAGAACAAGCTCTCGGTTCTTTCGAACCCGCTTCGCTTGCGGGAGGGTGTTAGAGAAATCAATGACAACACGTGATCCATGTGAAAGACACCCCTCATGAAATCAATCAGATCCTAAAATCTCTTCATGATTATAGGAACACATGGAACTCATGGGATTCATGCACCATGTGTTTTTCATTCTTTCTCTCAGTCAATATTTTCCTATTATTTCTCTCAGTCAATGTTTTCCTATTGTACCTCCTAAATCAATGTAAACATGTGCCCAATATGTGTATATAAATACAACCAAGAACCATAACTAATGGTATCTTGTCTTTACACAAATAAGTCTTCTTCTTCTTATTCTTTATCTCCATTGGCTCGCGTAGTTCGACCTTTAATGGTGCATTATCATCGGTACAGAAATGTCCAAGAAAGAGACACCAACTAATCACACCATTTAAAGGACTTGAATTAGTGAATTAGGTGACTTGATCTTATGACAACTAAGAAGTAGCTTCAATGCGTGTTCATGCTCTATGCCTTTGGTGATGTTGGTTAATCAATTTTACCGAAAAGCTGAAGTTGTTAGAAGTACATCCACGTAAAATTTAAAAGCTAAATATCCTAACATTCCTCCCCTAATGTGGAAAGCACCACAAGCTACTTTACAACTAGAAGACAACACAAATAAGAAAGGAACTGAAAAGATTAAGCTGATAGGTAGTGGCCCATAGCACTAAAGCTGAAACATATCAACAATATTTCTTTAAATACCTATTTGTTTGAGATATGGAGTTCTGAACATGATACCCTCTTACCTGTCATTATCCTGTTCGAGCTCATCATTTTCAATATTAACTCCTGCTAAGCTTTTGCCAACTGGCTGATGAGCAAGCTTCTCTGACAAGTATCATAAAAGAAAAAGAGAAGGAAAACAAATTGGATGTAAAACAAGATATTTTTTTTGAAAATGAAACCACTGTTTACATCATTAAAATAGATTATCCAAAAGAGAACATTTTATGTTCACCGAGATGCACAAAAATCAACACCTGGTAAGTTAAACTTGATCCTGAATTTTGCTAATGCTGTAAATGCCCAACTGGTTGACATTATGGAAGTATGTGGAAATACATATACAACATAATGTAAACATCTCACCTTCTGTACATGCCCTGATATTGCAACCAAGCAACTCTTTAGTTGTCCACCATGCTCAAAGTTGAGTGTACTGAGTTTTGAAGTCAGTTCATCTAAAGCTGGATAGGCCTTCTTTCTCCAGTGTCAACATCAGATATAAATGAAGAAAATAATCACTACTTTAAAAATAATATGGAAAACAATTGTACCAAAAAACTGCAATCTTGTCTAATTTCAGAAACTAGAAGTACACATGTAAATTATATGGAGTTGATATAGTAAGTCAGTTTACTAGAAGCAAGTGAAGTGACTTGACACCCATGCAAATCAAAGGAAAACCAGCGAAGTGTGCACTATCAATGAGAAGGACAAAAAAGAGAGAAGAAACAAGAAGAATATAGTTGATGCAATAATGCACTACTGACAGTAGCAAACCACATACCTCGGATTCCAGGCGCCTACAACCTGACTCAAGGCAGACTTCAAGTGTTCTGAACTCGAAGAGAAACACTTTAGAGACCCCTTCTTTGCCTGAATTTAGTGCAGGCACAGAAGTCCCTTCTGGCATTTCAACACTTAATGTAGCGGCCAATGTAGCTTGTGGCCTAGAGGTGTCGATTCCCTGTCTTTCTTTCATAACCTTCAATCAAAAATTACAATGATCAGCCAATATATTATAGAGTTAACTACAGATCAAATCAAATCTAGATAATTGACCTGGAAAAAAAGCAGGCAATGTTTGATCCCATTCTAAGTCACAAGCAACAGTTAGTCAGAGCTGTGTACCAAGATTCAGATAAAATAAAATGATTAAAAGAATAAAAAACAATATATATATATATATATATATATATATATATATATATATATATATATATATATATATATATATGGGCTTACTGTACCTCAGCCTGCGGGCTGAGAGAGTTTCTCAGCCTGCGGGACGTGGCTGAATATAGGCCACACATCGGTCGCAGAGTGTGGGCACAAAAAAAAATCAAAAAATCCCGCCTAAACAATCGTGAATCAAAATGACAAAAATACCCCTTTAAATGACGACTGCGACTTCTAGCATTCAAAAGTAAAAAAACATTCCATGGTCGCAGACTTAATACAGAATAAAGAATACAAGACAAAAAATGCTATCGCATAGCAATGCGACCTCCTTCGGTACTGCGACCAAATTCGCAATCTTCTTCTCATGCCTTATGTAAAAGAAGTAATTAATATTATATCTACCGTGATACAACACCAGTCTAGAAAAAAAGAGATGCACTAATGTTAATCTCGAGAAAGGAAAGATGTGCACCATACGTAATCTAAAGATATAGCCAAACAATTCTATAAAAAGTTAATTTGTACTTCGGATTCTCCAGCAATAAATCTTCAATTAAATATTTAATTTTTTTTACCACTTCCTACCATACTCAACCTCACCTGTAACAATTATTATTACTATTCATGTTCTTCCACAATATTGACCTTTATATAATGCTTGTAACTAATATATTACCTCATACCTAAAAAACTATAATTTTGCTCTTCCTTTTCAATTTGATTTCAAAAACTTCCAAAAAAAAATTCATTCTTGAATCATGTCTTCCCCATCTTCTTCCTCTGAACACTCAGAATTCAACTTCAATCAATCCCCCACTGGTCCTTTGTCTTTAGTTTATTCTAGTGAATCTGATACCAGTCTGGACTTCACTCCTTTTGACTATCTCACTACATCAAATAATGTATTAACTGATCCTCCTATTCATGATGATAATGAATTTTTCATGTGGGTTAGTGAAGAAGACATTATTCCTCTGCCACTTGACGGAG
The DNA here is from genome assembly GCA_038442645.1 of Agave tequilana. Lineage (NCBI taxonomy): Eukaryota > Viridiplantae > Streptophyta > Magnoliopsida > Asparagales > Asparagaceae > Agave > Agave tequilana. The sequence goes on along the minus strand of JAVJIF010016840.1, from coordinate 56,072 downwards.
ACATGCTTGATGAAAGCATATCCTCTGATGCTGTAGGCTCGCTTCCTAGCAACGGGTCAGACGAAGAGCTTGATAGAGACGATCCATTCTGGGAGTTCATCGGTGAAACAAAAAAACCTCAAAAACAGCAAGATGATGAGGAAATAAGTGATGAAGAGGAAGAGCAGAAGAATGAAGACGATGAATCTGCTTATGATGGTGATAATGACGAGGATTAGGATTTCCTGATCTTCTGATATTCAATTATATTTTGTCTTCTTTTAAAAGCTTTTAATTCTATTTTTTTGTAAGGTCTCTTTCTCACTATATTAACTTATAAGCTCTTTTAATTACATATCCAAACTGCGACTGCTGCTCTTAAACACTGCGACCATAGTCGCAATCCTACTACGGATGCAATTTATGGTCGCAGTTAATCATTTATCAGTTCCCAATGCGACTTTGGTCGCAATAATGTACTGTTTTGGAGTTCAAAGTAATTTAAAGTTATAGTGTATTAACTTTTAACTGTTTTGGATAACTGAACAGTCACCTAGGAAGTATACAATTTTTGGAAAAAGATAGAAAATATATTTGAGAGATATTCACGTGGTCCGAGAGCTTAAACCTTTTGGAATTCCGGGATTAAATACATATAAAGGGTCATGAGCAAAGGATTAAAAACATACTAAGTTATTTTTTGCTCAAACTCATTACTCTCACTGTTCCGAAAATACATTCAAAAAATGTCTTCACCATCACCACCGTCTTCACCGGAAAGAAGCCAATCATCAAATGATGATTTTATGTTTAGTTCTGAAACAATGTCTCGCTACGGGTAAGAATCTGAGCTTGATACAGACGACCCTTTCTGGGAGTTCATTGATGAACCAAAACACAAACATGAAGAGGAAGAAAGCGACGATGAGACTGTACCTGAAGAGGAGGAAGAGACAGAAGACGAAAGCATGACTCTTGACAACGAATCTGATTACGATGGTGATGACGACGATTAGAAGTTAAAAAAATTGTATTTTGTTTTTCTTTTTAAATATATATAAATCTGTTTTCTAAAGCTAATTGTGTGAATTACATTTTTACTACTATGTATTGGTTGAAATACTGCGACCAAGGACGCAAACTTAATAAATACACTGCGACCTTGGTCGCAGTTGCTGCACTTTAGTCTTAATCAACAACAACACTGCTGCCTTGGTCGCAGTTTCTGACCGTAGTCTTAATAAAATAAACTGCGACCTTGATCGCAGTTGTTGGTGTTTAGTCTTAATAAAATACACAGCGACCTTGGTGGCAGTTTCTGGTCTTTACTCTTAATCAACAACATCACTGCGACCTTGGTCGCAGTTGGTGGTCTTTATAAATAATCAACAACAACACTGCGACATTGGTCGCAGTTGATGGCCGCAGTCTTAAAAAATTAATCTGCAATCTTGGTCGCAGTTGCTGGTCTTTAGTCTTAATCAACAACAACACTGCGACGAGGTGACATGTCACCGCAGCAGTTGCTTAGTCGCAGTTTTTGCTCGCAATGTCGACCCTGGTCGCAGTTGTTTCTGTTTGCACTGTAGTCTTATGCGACCTTGGTCGCAGTTGCGTCTCTGGTCCAAGTTGTTTTGTTTGCAATGCATGACTGCGACCAAAAAGGTCGTAGTTTATTAAAAAACAAATATGCTTTTTATTTATGTCCACGCATTTATCTCCAGGCATGTGAAAATGATACAAAACGATCTCTTATACAATAAGATTGAGTGTTACAATATAGCAGTACAAAGAAAACTAAACATCAAAAAAAGAGCCATTGTTAACTAAGAGCAGTGGTGTTATTGAGGTCTTTTTATTTATGTCCAGGCATTTATCTCCAGGCATGTGAAAATGATACAAAAAACGATCTCTTATACAATAAGATTGACTGTTACAATATAGCAGTACAAAGAAGATTAAACATCAAAAGAGCCCTTATTGAATAAGAGCAGTGGTGTTATTGAGGTCCCCGTGTATTAAAAAACTGTGGACGTCGCGGACCATGACTTCTTCCCTTGTGGACGAACATCGATCAAGTTCACCGGCCAAAATATACTCCCAGAGGCCCAGCGAACCTGAAAAAGGACAATCAAGCTCTGGGTCATCTTCGTGCATAGGGTCATCTTCATCCATGGAGGCAGGCCCCTGTTAGAGACTCTGAAGAAGGCGAAAATTCTCAGAGCAATTGCTCTCAAATGAAAACAGTCTAATTATGGGCTGTTAAAGGGAGAGTGTGAGCCCTATTTATAGCCAGCCCATAATAACCATAATTAATGGTTCATTAATCAGAACCGTCGGCCTTAATGGACAACAGCTTCGGGAAACAACGAATGGTGCGGGTTCGTCAACGTAGACTTGACGTTAAAAAGATCTCATAAAATCTTTATGACAGGTCGCGTCTCACGGAGTGACTCCAAGTCGCATCAAAACAACACTTAATAAAACAACAACACGGCGACCTTGGTCGCAGTTGCTGGCGGCAGTCTTAAACCAAAACAGCACTGTCGACCTTGGTCGCTATGCATGTTAATCTAAAGGAAAACACTTACTTAACGTACTGCGACCAAAGTCGCAGTCCATGTAATGCAACCTTAGATTGCAGTTGCTGGCCATCTTTATCAATAACAACACTGCGACATTGGTCGCATTTAACCATGTACACTGCGATCAAAGTCTTTGACTAAGGTCGCAGTTTAAATCTACAATGCGACCAAAGACTCTGACTACATTATATATAAAAAAAATAAACTATAAAGTAGAATTTTATCGCAGGCTGAAAAGATTGATCTGAAAAGATTTTATATTTTCAAAAAATTTTTATCCCACGCTGAAAAGGAGAAACTAGATCTTACAAAAAAGAGGTAAACAAATAAGGCGAAAAGTAATTTATATCCTATAAAGAGCGGCAAAATAAAAGGGGGGAAAAATAATAATAAACAATAAGGAAAAGTTATCATAAGGGGTATTTGGTAATTTAACTTCTCCCTAAAAGCGGGCCGCAAGTCAGTGAGCTGACAAATCGAGCCACGTCACCGCAGGCTGAGAGAGTACTCTCAGCCCGCGGGCTGATATACATTTCTCTCTCTCTCTCTCTCTCTCTATATATATATATATATATATATATATATATATATATATATATATATATATATATATATATATATATATAGAGAGAGAGAGAGAGAGAGAGAGAGAGAGAAATGTAAATCAGCTGACACAGGAGGCAACTCCTCCTATGTCGCACTCAAAAATCATATTTCCCGAATGAATTTTCAAGATCCGACCACACATTATCATCTTCATATTCTATGATATATAGATATAAAAAATCAAGTGATTTGAAGTTTGTTTACTACATTTTTTTTGGGTTCAAACATTAACGGTTTTTTAACAATAGAACAAAATAGAACGTTTAGATCAATGAGTAAACGAACTTCAAATCACTTGATTTTTTATATCTATATATCATAGAATATGAAGATGATAATGTCTGGTCGGATCATGAAAATTCATTCGGGAAATATGATTTTTGAGTGCGACATAGGAGGAGTTGCCTCCTGTGTCAGCTGATTTACATTTCTCTCATATATATATATATATATATATATATATATATATATATATATATAGAGAGAGAGAGAGAGAGAGAGAGAGAGAGAAATGTATATCAGCCCGCGGGCTGAGAGAACTCTCTCAGCCTGCGCTGACGTGGCTCAATTTTGCACCCCACTAACTTGCGGCCCGCTTATCGAAAGAAGTTAAATTACCAAATACCCCTTATGAAAAGCTACTTTTTCGGTAAAAGACAGTGAATGCTGCTTCTTTAATTTTTTTATCTGATTTGATATTTAATGATTTTTAATATAGTCGCAGTACTTATGAGAACTGCTACTACGGTCGCAGTCTTTTCTGAGGACTGCTACCAAGGTCGCAGTCTTTTTCTGAGGACTGCTACCATGGTCGCAGTGTTTTTATGAGAACTGCTACCACGGTCGCAGTCTTTTCTAAGGACTGCTACCAAGGTCGCAGTCTTTTTCTGAGGACTGCTACCAAGGTCGCAGTCTTTTTCTGAGGACTGCTATCATGGTCGCAGTGTTTTTATGAGAACTGCTACCACGGTCGCAGTCTTTTCTAAGGACTGCTACCATGGTCGCAGTCTTTTTCTGAGGACTGCTACCAAGGTCGCAGTCTTTTTCTGAGGACTGCTACCAAGGTCTGCTACACAGTCTTTTCTAAGGACTGCTACCATGGTCGCAGTCTTTTCTGAGGACTGCTACCAAGGTCGTAGTCTTTTTCTGAGGACTGCTACCAAGGTCTGCTACCAAGGTCGCAGTCTTTTTCTGAGGACTGCTACCAAGGTCGGTAAAAAGTTGTGAGGGAGGGTATTTTTGGAAATTACAATGTTGAGGTGACTGGCATTAAATTGGGCGGGATTTTACAGGATTTTGCCCGCCAAAATTATTACAGATGTGGGGCGGTGATGTTGCCACGCCCGCAGGCTGAGAAAACTCTCTCAGCCCGCGGGCTGAGGTACAGTAAGCCCATATATATATATATATATATATATATATATATATATATATATATATATATATATATATATATATATATATATATGAGAAAAATGTACCTCAACCGCCAGCTGAGAGAGACTCTCTCAGCTGTCACTTTAATATGGTTGCAAATATAGTATAACATGGTCGCAGTTCACTGTAACATGGTCGCAGTCCTAAAAATCATATAATTTCAGTGTAATTAGGACTGCGACTATGATAGCAGTCCTCAAAAAAAGACTGCGAACTTGATCACAGTCCTTAGAAAAGACTGCGACCATGGTAGCAGTCCTCATAAAAACACTACGACATAATCACAGTCCTCATATAAAACTGCGATCATGGTACCAGCACTCGTAATAGTGGTTGAAATTCAGCAACGTTCCGCCAGCTGAGAGAGTCTCTCTCAGCTGGCGGCTGAGGTACAGATTCCTCTCTCTCTATATATTCTTTTATTCTTTTATTGAGAGAGAGAGAGACTTGTCTACTTTAGGAAGGATTTGAGCATGAATCCTTCCCACTTAAATTTAATGTTACTGCATTCAAATATAAGATCTACTCTGTTAAAGCTGATTTACATTATTTAAAGTAACTGTGGAGGAAATTCTCCAAGGACTTTTTCACGTGCGCCAAAATTGTAGAGAATGCACAACTAACAATCACAGCAAACACATAGAGATTTACATGAAAATCCGAAAAGAAAAAACCACGAGAGGAGATTCTACTTTAATTCGAAAGAATTACAAGCAGAGATCCGTGGCTCTGTGATTACGGGTGCGCTAGAGTTTTTGTGATCTAACCCTTCTTCATTGGAAAAGAAATGTATTTATACCCGTCTGAGATGTCTTCGTGGGTGCAAATATTTCGGATTTACATAACTGCATGATTCATACATTATGATCTCCTTGTAATTGCCCAGATCGCACCGTTTGATTATAAGATTGTTATGCCGAGATATCCACCACTATTCATAACTGTGTTACAACGTTCAGAATGTGAAAAAAATCTGGCAGCGTAGTCGGCTCTGTGAATTGCGATAATTAAGCTATCCAGTTGTAAATAGTGTAGGAGTTGTAGGCTGTCTAAAAATTATTAAAGACAAGTCATCAGACGCGAACTTCCCAACACAAAGGTCGCATTTTAATTAAAACGTGACCTCACATCTAAGAAGAAACACGGACTTCAGACGGAGTCTGAGGAACCCTGTGTCTCACTTCAAACGCGGGTTTGAGCAACTCCGCTTCTTATTCAAGCGCGAGTCTGAGCAACTCTGCGCTCACTTCAAATGCAGATCTAAAGAACTCCGCTCTCACTTCAAATGCGGGTCTGAGCAATTTCGCGTCCTATTTCAAGCGCAGGTCTGAGTAACTCTGCACTCCTTTTCAAACGCAGGTCTGAGAAACTCCGTGTTCTGATAGAGACGCGAGTTTAAGCCCTGCGTCTATACAAACGTGAGGTCCGCGTCCAATGTGAGATCCAGATTTCTGTTATAACTGATCACCATTACTTGGTCAATTAACTCCTTACGTAATGTGAAAGTTAATCCCCATTATGGAGGAATTTTAGGAGATAATAATACCCATATGTTTCCTATAAATAGCCTGGGGAGGTATGAAGAAGGGAGTGTTACTATTTAGAATGCCTCATATTCATTTAAGAAGAATTCTGGTTCTGACAGTTTTCTAATACAGATCTGGCCTCATATTCGTTGGAAAAGAATTCATGTTCTGGCAGTTTTTTAATATGGATCTGTCTCCTGTTTTGATTTGAATACGGGTTTTCTATTTCTCTGAGGAGATGCTGATTTGAGTTCGTATTGGACTTGATCATCCTAGGTGCCTATATAAACCCCTTGGGGTGGCCTTTTGAAGTTGTGTCAAGGTGTGTCAAGAATTCAAGTAAAATTCTGTTTTCTACTATTCAGAGTTGTGTGAGAGAGATTTTCTTGTAAATCTTGTATTTTCTTCTCTTTTTACAATAAAGATTTCTCTCCCCTCCTTCCCATGGACTTAGACACATTGCCAAACCACGTTAAATATTAGATTCTTTGGTTGTTTGGTGATTTAATTTCAATTGCTTGTTAGTGGTAGATATTTTACGCTTTCGCTTACGCTATCGAGTCTTTAACTCGGTGTTTCTCTATTGTTTGATCAGTGATAGTCATCAATAATTGATATCAGAGCGATGGCTACCAAGACAACCATGACAACCAAGTTCAAGGTGGAGAAATTTGACAGAAAGTCTAACTTTCTGTTATGAAAGATGCAAGTAACATCGTTGCTCGTGAAGGAGGGCACACACAAGGCTCTGCTTGGTATTAAGAAGAAGCCATCGACGATGGAGGATGATGAGCGGAATGACATCGATTTTCGCACAAAGACGACGATCATATTGTGCCTATCAGATGAGGTCCTCTACAACGTGATGAATGAGGAGACAACTGCTGATCTTTGGTGTAGGCTGGAGAGCCTTTACATGAGGAAGAGTTTGTCGAACAAGCTCTTCATGAAGAAGCAGTTATACGTCATTCGGATGAAGGAAGGTACGCCTATTACACAACATCTCAATACTTTTAATAGAATTTAAGCGACTTATTAGCTGTAGAGGTTAAGCTAGAAGAAGAAGACAAAGCTCTTCTGCTACTTTCTTTTCTTCCATCAAGTTATGACTACTTGGTAATCACCATCATGTATAGTAAGGAGACCTTAGAGTTAGAAGATGTCAGGAGATGCTCTAGAACAATGAGCTGATGAAGAAGACAGATTCTAGGAGGAGGCCTTAAGATTGTTTGTTGATTGGGGTAAAATCGCGCACGAAAAGTGTATATTTTGTAATCAAGATTTAAAGTGTGTGTGCTTTGGCTTCCTCGATACTTTCGTTATAGCATAGAGGCTAAAACGGGTCGAATCCATGGGAATGGGAAGCGATAGAAGCTTACACGGTTTGTTTACGTGTATGTTAAGTGTTCTTCAATATTTTAAAGAATTGAAAGAAAAGAAAATAAAGAATGAAAAGAGAAGTACGGTGAAAACAAAAAAGTGAGAAACATAGAAAAATGGTATTTGTGATTTTGTTTTTATATCTAAAACAAAGTAAAAAAGATAAAGAAAACCCATGGCTACAACTACTAATGGCTCCACTAATCATGCTAACCTCTTAGAGATAGTTACTTCATATGTATCCTTGGTCATCACTAGTCCTTAGTTCAAGAGCGTTTCAAAGCATGACCCATACGATAACTTTCATATCCAAACTCAACAAAATAAGTTCAAGCTACACTTAAATTATCAAAACTATAGAAGAGTAAGTATGGAGTAAAGTAATGTTAGCTTGTTAGAGAGTTAGGATGTTAGAGTGTTAGAATCCATCATCATGAGCCATCAATGGCTCTTGCAAGAGTAAGGCCAAGTAGAGGCTATTAGATTCATGTGAATTATCAAGTAAGAAGTTAGTGGTTAGTAGTTAGTTGCCATGAGAGAAAATTAGCTAAGCGTGTAAAAAGGAGTTAGCGAGAAGAAAATAAAGAGAGATAAAGAGAGAGCCTTTCATAACTTGTCACCTTCTATTACAAGCACTCTTGCTTTCCAACCATGTACCATTCTCTGTCTCCTATTACAAGATCTACAAGAAATGAAAAATACAAGGGAGGAAGAAGAACAACAACTAAAATAAACTATCCTAAACTACAACAAGAGGAAAACCCTAAAAATTAACCTAAAAACACATCAAAACTCCTCCTCCTCCCATGCTCTGAAAATTCCAGGGTATTTATAGGCAAAGCTGGGCACCAGGGCACAAGTACGGAGCCACACGTCAATTCTGGCGCATGGCTCCACACCAGAGCCGCGGAAACGTGGTCCAGGTCGCATTTTCGCGCTTGTACCAGGGCGGCGTGCGCAGCGCCGTATGCTGCGCGCTGCCCGCTTGTCCCCCTGTCGGCTGCATGTCCCAGTTTCTAGTTTTGGTCGCCTGATTTTGATGAAACTACTCTCCAAGGCCAATGGCTATCTTTATAGGCTTTTAATCATCAATTAAATGGTGACTTTAGGTCTTCTTCTTCATTCATACCATGAACCTAGAAACATACAAGAGAGTTATTATTAGCAGAATTTAATATTAAATAAATGTAACGATGTGGTATGAAATATACAGTTTTAGAGACTAAGCATTTGTCAAGGGCCAGAGGGAAAGATTAAAGAGTAGGAGACCGAAAGGGAGGCTTCTAGCATTTCTCTTGCTACTTTTACAAGAAACTGGGGCACATCAAGAAAAAAATATATGAAATACAAGGAGATGCTGAGAAAAGGCAACAAAAATTCTGATGGGACGAGTACCAGTGGAAAGTCAGATCAAGTCGGGTTATCGAAGAAGCATATGAGTATTCATGTAATATCTTGGCGGCTGAGTCAGGAAGAGGTAAATATTCAGATCTTGGTTACTTGACTCGGGCTGCACATATCACATGTGCCCAAATAGAGAGTGGTTCAGTACTTACAAGCCTTATGATAGAGGCTCTGTTCTGATGGGAATGATGCCGTGTGTAAAGCTGTTGGCATCGACAACATCTGTATGAGGATATTTGATGGACAGGTTCGAACCCTCACGAATATTCGATACGTTCTGGATTTAAAGAAGAATCTTCTCTTGTTGGGAGCTTTGGAAGCTCGAGGGTATAAATTTTCTAGTGTAGATGGAGGAATCAAGTTACTAAAGACTCCATGACAATTTTCAAAGGAGAAAGGACAACAAACTTATACAAGTTAACAAAAAACATTATTATTGGTGATGTTTCAGTAGCAACAGAGAAGGAGAATATTACAAGATTTTGACACATGCGTCTTGGACACAAGAGCCAGCGAGGACTTTCAGCTCTACACAAAAAGAGTGCTCTACTATGTATCAAATATTGCAAACTTGATCTTTGTAAATTTTGCATTATGGGTAGGCAATGTAGAGTAGCTTTCTCTACATCTCAGCACAAGACAAATGGCTTGCTAGATTTCATACACACGGATGTGTGGGGGCCTTCGCCAGTAACATCCATTGGGGAGCTAGGTACTATGCTACTTTCATAGATGATTTTTCAAGAAAAGTTTGGATATACTTCTTTAAGAAGAAATTGGAAGTATTTCAGAAGTTCAAGGAGTGGAAAACTTTGGTGGAAAATCAGACAAGGTGGGAGGTAAAAGTCTTGAGGTCTAACAATATAGGCGAGTACACATCCAAAGAATTCAAAGACTACATAGAAAGAAAGGGCATCAAACACCAGCTAAGTATTTCAGAGTGACCAGAATAAAATGGAGTAGCAGCGCACATGAATCAGACACTTACAGAGCGTGCCCGCAATATCATATTACAAATTGACATGTCAAAAGGATTTTGGGCAGAGGCGGTGAATCATGCGAGTTATCTGGTAAACATGTCACCATCAACAGGTATACATCTTCAGATCTCAGAGGAGATATGGTGAGGAGTATTTGTGGACTATTCAATCTTATGAATTTTCAGTTGCCCAGCATATAGTTTGGTTGATAGTCAGAAAAAAAACAAACTGGAGTCTAAGTTTAAGAAGTGTATCTTCATTGGGTTCACCAAAAGAGTCAAGGGTTTTGGACTTTGCGAGATCGAGAAAAGGAGCGCCTTTACCAGCAGAGATGTGGTCTTTGATGAAGAGTTAATATTGCGAGAAAAGTCAGAGATGAAGGATAAAGTGCAAGGTAAAGCTTCGATAATTCATCAGACACTCAGCAAAAAGAAGTTGAGTTCTCAGAGAGCCCTAAAAGGCCTGAAGGGTCATAAGAGGACTCCTCATATTCAGATAGAGACAACTAGGAGGCTATTCAAGAGCAACCTAGATCGTCGAGGTGGTCAGTCAGAGTTACGGAGCCACCAATAAGATATAGCTGGGACGATGATCATGTCCCTTTCGCATTAGTGACAGAAACAGGAAAACCTAACAGTTATATGGAAGCGACCGAGGCAGATGACCACGATAAGTGGGTCACAAGCATAGAGTAAGAGATGAAGTTTTTGGATAGAAACCAAACATAAACATTAGTCGATCTTCTAAAGGACTTCAAGGCAATTGGTTGCAGATGGATCTTTCACAGGAAGGAAAATGAGCAGTACAAGGCAAGGTTAGTTGTCAAAGGATATGCTCAGAAGGAGGGTACTAACTATAATTAGATTTTTTCTTCGTAGTAAAGCATACATCTATTCAGATGTTATTGGTGATAGTTGTGCAGTTTGATCTAGAGTTGGAGCAGATGGATGCTATAACAGTGTTTCTGCATGGTGAGCTGAAGGAGAAGATATACATGAAGCAACTTGAAGGTTATATTTAGGAAGGTAAAGAAAATAAGGTGTGCTCTAAAAAAGTTCCTATATGGACTTAAGCAGTCTCCCAGGCAGTAGTATAAACGGTTCAACTCTTTTATGATCAAGACCAGATACAACCAATGTAAGTATGACAGCTGTGTCTATTTTAAGCAGAGTGACGATCCGATATATTTGCTGTTATATGTGGATGATATGTTGATTGCTGTGAAAAATAAGACAAATGTTTAGAAGCTTAAAACTCAACTTAAGAAGGAATTTGACATAAAGGATTTGGGAGAAGTTAAGAAGATCTAAGGTATGAAGATCACTCAAGACAGGAGCTCGGGCAGACTTTGGTTATCCCAGGAGAACTGTTGGGGAGATTCGACATAGCAGAAGCAAGATCAGTCACCACTCTTTTGGAAGGTCACTTTAAATTATCCTCTAAGCTGTGTCCACAATCACCGAAAGAGGAAGAGATGTCTCGAGTACCATATGCTAGTACAGTGGGATCACTCATGTATGATTGCTCTGCACTAGGCCTGACTTAGCCTATGCCATTAGTACAAGAAGTCGATTCATGTCAAATCCAGGAAAATAATATTGGGAAGCAGTGAAGTGGGTGTTACGATATCTGCGAGCGACTGCGAGAGTAAGCTTGGCGTTTTAGAGATTAGAAACGGGAAAGCCTAGGTTACTATACGGCTAAGTTGATGCATTATACAGGAAATTTTGATCAGCAAAGATCTACGATGGGCCATGTATTCACAGTAGCTAATTGCATAAATAGTTGGAAGCCATAGTTACAAGATACAATTGCTTTTTCAACGACAGAGCTGAGTACATGGCTGCAATTGAGATGTCAAAGGAAGATTTATGGTTGAGAGGATTGGTTGAGATGTTTAGTATCATATAAGATTCAAATCGAGTTCATTGCGACAACCAGAGTGCGATTCATCTTGCTAAGAATCATAGATATCACAAGCAGAGGAAGCACACTGATGTGAGGCATCACAAGATACGGCAGTGGGTCATGAATGATAAGGTGATCGATTTGGTAAAGATCAGCACGAAGAAGAATCCAATGGATATAATGACGAAGACCATCCCGGTGGAGAAGATCAGAGCATCTCTAAACTTCATCAAGGTTCTCCAAAGGTAAAGTGGTGAACGGGCTCTTGTGAGGGAGTCATTGTGAAGTCACAAAAGGAGACAGAAAGTAAGACGACTGAAGAAGAGGCCAATTTTTATGGAGGAATTCAATGAACATGAGTCAAATTGGAGATTGTTAGTATTTAGAGTGCCTCATTTCATTAGAGAAGAATTCAGGTTCTGGCAGTTTCCTAATATAGATTTATCTTCATATTCATTGGAGAAGAATTCAGGTTCTGGCAGTTTTCTAATACGGATCTGTCTCCTGTTTTGGTTTAGATACGAGTTTTTTATTTATCTAAAGAGGTGCTGATTTAAGGTCGTGTTGGACTAGGATTATTCTAGGTGCCTATATAAACCCCTTGGGGTGGCCTTTTGAAGGTGTGTCAAGAAGTCAAGAGAAATTCTGTTTTCCACTATTGAGAGTTATGAGGAAGAGATCTTCTTGTAACTCTTGTATTTTCTTCTCTATTTACAATAAAGATTCTCCCCTCCTCCCCGTGGACGTAGGAACATTGTTGAGCCACATTAAATCTTGTGTTTTTTAATTGTGTGGTGATTTAGTTTCAATTACTTGCGAGTGGTAGATCTTCACGCTTTTGCTTCCGCTGCTGAGTTTTCAATTCGGTGTTTCTCTATTGTTTGATCGGTGATAGATTATCAACAGTGAGGACTTTTTGGAGAGGAAGCCCGAAAAAAGAAAGAGAAACTTTTGATTGAGAGCTGAGAATTCTCAACTTAAAAGCATCTTACTTTCCTCTTGCTTTTTTTAGAAGGAGAAATCAGTGGAGTCTAAACACTTAGTGTGTTAAAAATAGAGCTCCTCCTGATTGATCTTCAAGAGCATCCTGAAGAGAAGCTTGTTATTCAGCCGGTCAATATAGAACAAGAATCACTCTCCATTGCCGCACGAAGAACCCAGGCTTAAACAAAAGGGAGAACAAGTTAGTCTCCCCACTTTTGTAATTAGAATCGTTCCGTAGTAATTTTTTATTCACTCAAGGAAATTTTACTTCGCGCTATTTTTTAGACCAAATAAAATATGGTGACTCCGCTGGGGAATTCTTTCTCTGCCGACGAGAATGACGTGACGCAAGCCGATGTTCAGCTTCTTGATAAGACGATGGAATCCCTTGTCGTTGAATTTGACCAAGGAAAGTTTGAAGAATTCCTTTCCTCAGGCTCTGCCAGCCCCAAGGCAATGCGGTGCTACTGCAAAGTCTCTTCTAAGACTCGCTCTCGAATCTCTTCAGAGATTACTCCCAAAGTGGCCCGCATCACTGCTCATAGCACAAGCGGTGCCACCTCTAACGAGGTTCTGAAAACCTCTCGTGCAGCCTGTGTAGCCTACTTCAACGTCCCTCAGGGGACCTAGAGCTAATGCACTGGCACACGATCAGAGTGATGGTGAAGAGCAATTCTGCCATCCTTCTCCTCTCCAAACTCTGCGTTCCAGATTGCCGAGGGTTTCCAACAACCCTAGCAACTTAATCGGAATGCTGAACATCGACGAAGGCATCGTGCTCGTCGACAACAGATCAAAAATGTATTGAAAATCTTATTCTACAGAATCATAATGCACAGTTCATACCCGCATTTCTTTCAAACAATGCGAGGATCGCGTTTCTATCCCAGAACGCGAGTCTTGTACTCGTCAAAAACGTGAGGTCCACGTCCAACGCGAGACCCGCGTTTCTGATCCAAAATGCGAGACCAGCGTTCTGCCTATTTCAGAACGCGACTCCCGCATTTCTAATTCAAAATGCGAGACTCGCGTTCTGAGGCAAGCTCAGCCAATGCTGGAGATCCGCGTTTCAACACCACGAGAGGTCCGTGTTTCAACAAAGAAATGTGAGACCCGCGTTCAAAATGGCATGTCTTCAAGACATAAAGAGCCAAAAAGCCCTTACCCCTAGGGGTTTAAGGCTAGTTCCTCAGACGTCCCTGAGACGAACCTAAGGGACTACCTGACAAGGAAGAAGAGTGTCAATCAAATCATTCCTCGATGTCACTGCAAGTGACTTATCGTAACAAAACTCTTTGATTGTCATTGTGGCTTTCAGATAACCAAGCCTTCGGTTTTCAATCGGTTGTCAGCTGCTTCAAACTCATCCAAAAGACAATGATCCTTGAAGAAGAAATCCTTCTCTGACGTCGAGTATCCAGAAGTGACTGTAAAAATAGCAGGGCCGAGTTCCATACCAAGTAAATCCAAAGGGAAGCAGCTGGCTGTCAGTTCAGAAGAGTCGGATGTTGATCGATCTCTGGGTTTGAAGGATATTCTTATTGAGCCTGAAGGGGTCTATCGACTTACTCGGCGACTGCCCCAGTTGACTACAATTTGTTAGCTAGGGTAATTGAGGTGAATGATGAGTACGTCACCATCATTGAATCCCAATATTCAAATTCTAATTCGGAGACAACCACCTTTGCTTATATGGCAGGAACTCTCAAGGAAGTGGCTAGGCAATTCGAAGAGCAGGTCTGAGTTCAAAGGAAACAACTCGATATGATTCGAGCTTAGAAAGATTCTATTGACGCCCTTAAGCAGATGTTGTCATAACTGCTTAAGAAGAAAAAGAAACCGAAAGGTAAAACTCCTTCAAGAAGTCCAAAGGCAAACGGAAGGAGGGAAAGCTCATCTTCTGCAAACACTGAGAGTGAAGAGTATCCAAACTCTGAGCTACCCAAATGTTCATTTGAAGAAGAGGATAACTCAAAAAATGGAAGCAGTTATTCCAAGAGGATGAGTAAATTGGAGCAATGTCTTGAGGTCCTTACAAACAGAGGCAGTCTTCAAGATGCGGGGATAGTCCGACCCTGCCCAGCAGAATAAGATACGGCGCCCTACCCTCTCAAGTTCAAGGCATCAACTCTCTATACTTTCAATGATAAAGGGTCGCCGAACCAACACATATACTACTTTAAATTTCAAACTCGGAATGTCGTATCGAATGATGCTATTATGCCTCGTTTATTCATTGGCACTCTTAAAGGGGCCGTCTTTGAGTGGTTCATGAAACTTTCTGCTGGCGCGATCAAGACATGGGCCGACCACAAAAAGTTATTTCTGGGTTATTTCTTTGAAGATGATATAGAAATTTCAGTACCAACTCTACTTGTAGCCAAGCAAAAGAAAGGAGACTCTATCAAAACTTACGTCGAGAGATTTTATAAAATGGCACTCCATTGTACCAGCATCATAACCTAGTCAAACACTAGTTGAGACGTGCAGTAATAATCGGCAAATTTCCCTACTCTCTCAAGTTAGGGTGGAAGAATGTCGCATTTGAAAGCAGTTGGTGCTACAAGGCGAACAGGCGGAAGAAATTATCGCTCGGGTGAGATCTGAAGAATAAGACAGCAAACAAAGACCCGACAAACTAACGCGCCATAAAAATTTGGTTGAAAGAGAAAGCAGTGAGAGTTACCATCTAACTTTGGGCTAACGGGTCGTGTCCACGAGGAGGAATGCGATGGAAGCTTTTCGATATTTTTGAGAATAGTGTTGGTGTTTTTTTATGTTCAAAAGAGAATGGAGAGTAAGGAAGTGATTAAAAGAAAAATTGAAAACTTAGAGAAGGTTTTGGAAAAGGTGTTTTAAAAAAGTGTTGAAAATTGTTTGATTGTTTGTTTTAATATGAAAAAGATCTGGGCACACTATCCTACTACTCAACGATATATTCTTCTCTTGAAATTCTCAGTGCCTCAAGTTGATCATATGCAAAAACTTAAGCTTGA
Source organism: Agave tequilana (assembly GCA_038442645.1). Lineage (NCBI taxonomy): Eukaryota > Viridiplantae > Streptophyta > Magnoliopsida > Asparagales > Asparagaceae > Agave > Agave tequilana. The sequence goes on along the minus strand of JAVJIF010016840.1, from coordinate 40,287 downwards.
GTTCGTAAGTCTTAAGCAAAGCAAATAAGATTGTTTGAAAAAGTTAACTCTTTTTCTTAAGAATTCATCTTGAATTGAATGTTAAATCATCAAGTTGTCTTTCAAGTGTAAAATAAAAATAAGTTCAAGTGATGTTTAAAAAAAAATATAAGTTTAGAAATCCAAACCCATCCTCATATGTCTTCAAGAACACTCTCAAAGAAGAAAGGCTTAGTTTAAGGCAAACATATGAGTCTGTTGGGTTCTTTACATTAAAATCATTCAAAATAAGAGAAGGATCAAAGAGAGATGATAATGAGCCCAGAAAAATGAATTTAGTTACTCATGATTAAAGTAAAATAAGACATGTAATTGAAATAACACATACCCATGAATTGGAGAAGAAGAGAAGTTGAACTTTTATTGATGTCACTTCAACTTCAGATTATAATCACTATTTTTCTCTCTCTCACTGCTATCTGGACTGAACTCTGAATTAAAAACAGAGATGCAACTTCTCAATATTATCTAACAAAGAACCTAAATCCTAAAAATAAAGAGAAAAACTTAAACTAATTTCCGGTCCCTTCTTCTCTTTGGAATGCAGTATTTATAGGGAAAAACCAAACAGGGGCGAGCGTACGAAGATAGGGGGAGCAAACGCTCCCCCAACTGACTCAACCAAGCCGCGAAAATGCGGTTTTGGCTACGTTTTCAAGGCCAACGTCTATCAGATTTTAAATTAGGCTTAGGCTGTGCATACTTGGAGATGGTTTGTGGGCTAAGGAAAGGTAATGACTTTCCCACCTTATCTTGTTTTGAGTTTTGCCCGTAAGATTGATTGTGCAAAGTGTGCAAGATATAGAAAAGTAACATTCACAAGCAAATATCACCCAAGAATGTTTCCTAAACTATATGCTATGCATACGTATCTTGTCTCCAGCTATCTTCAACAGTAATTGTAAAAGAAACGTAATGGGACAAATGCTTAGAATGCAAGTCTAAATATTTTTTAAGCAATTGGCAATCAATCAGATTACTGCTGGATTAAAAACAGGGAGTGTGAATATCAGATATAGTAGAAATAATATGCAAAATCTATATTTTTGCATAGCGATATGTCCTGCAAAAAAGTTTTTAGTAGTCCAAAAAATTTAAGTTTTTGCGTTGTAATTTCTTGAAATTCTGTTTCCTACTTTCTAGAGTATGGGCACAGAATAGCAAGTCTTCTCCTGTAAGATTTGAGCACTAAATCTGATTCCTTGACGGTCCTGAAACAAGACACCAAACTTGTTAGAAAAAACTTACACTATTCCCTCCTCGGCAACGGCGCTAAAAATTTGGTTGAAAGTAAAAGTGGTGAGATTTACCATCTAGCTTTGGGCTAACGGGTCATGTCCACGAGGAGGAATGCGATGGAAGCTTTTTGATGTTTTTGTTTAAAAAGCAAAGAATAGTGTCAGTGTTTTTTTTTATGTTGAAAAAAGAATGAAAAGTAAGGAAGTGATTAAAAGAAAAATTGAAAACTTAGAGAAGGCTTTGTAAAAGGTGATTTTTAAAAGTGTTGAAGATTGTTTGGTTGTTTGTTTTAATATGAAAAAAATCTGGGCTCACTATCCTACTACTCAATGATATATTTTTCTCTTGAAATTCTCAGTGCCTCAACTTGATCATAGGCAAAAACTTAAGCTTGAGTTTTGAAAGTCTTAAGCAAAGCAAATAAGATTGTTTAGAAAAGTTAACTCTTTTTCTTAAGAATTCATCTTGAATTGAATGTAAATCATCAAGTTGTCTGTCAAGTATGAAATAAAAATAAGTTCAAGTGATGTTTTAAAAAAATAGAAGTTTAGAAATCCAAACCCATCCTCATATGCCTTCAAGAACACTTTCAAAGATGAAAGGCTTAGTTTAAGGCATACATATGATTCCGTTGGGTTCTTTACATAAAACTTATTCAAAACAAGAGAAGGATCAGACATAGATGATAGTGAGCCCAGATAAATAAATTTAGCTACTCATGATTAAAATAAGACATGTAAATGAAATAGCACATACCGGTGAACTGGAGAAGAAGAGAAGCTTTGAACCTTTATTGATGTCAGTTCTACTTCAGATTATAATCACTCTTTTCCTCTCTCTCACTTGTATCTGGACTGAACTATGAATTAAAAACAGAGATACAACTTCTCAATGCTATCTAGCAAAGAACCTAAATCCTAAAAATAAAGAGAAAAACTTAAACTAATTTTTGGTCCCTTCTTCTCTTTGGAATGCAACATTTATAGGGAAAAATCAAACAGGGGAGAGCGTACGAAGATAGGGGGAGCAAACGCTCCCCTAACTGACTTAACCAAGCTGAGGAAACACAGTTTGACCGTGTTTACTCACCCAGAGTGTGGCCAGGTGGCCACACTCGGTTGGTGGCACTCCCTGGTTTAGCGATTTCTCTTTATCTGGTTCTGCATTTCCTATTTCAGCTCCTGAATTTGACGAAACTGTCTTTGATCTTTGCTTTAACCAATTGATTTGTAAAGATTTGTTCTAACCGATTTTCAACTGGTTTTATCTTCTCTGATTTACCTTGATCTGCCATGATTTTCTAATTTTGAATTAATTCTGAATTAAATCAGAATTTTGATGAGCTTTTGGGCTCGTTTCTCTTCCCTTTCCTTTAGCAACGGGCTTGCACATTATTAAATAAAAATAAGACTTATTAAGAGAATTTATTAGATAATAAATATGGTAATGTGACAATATACATGCAATATGTGTGACTGATCAGTGAACCCCAGAGTCATCTTCTCAACCTAGAAGGAGGGATACTCTGGCGACGAAGGTCAAGTCACCTTCGAAGACCCAATTAGTTAGAGGAGGAATGGCTTCGGCCAAGCATGTCCCAATAAACTGTACTCCTTCAAGGATGAGCATGTGGTCTCTTTGTTTAAGTTACTCCAAAAGAGTAACAAACTCAAATTGCCAGAGATCAGACGTCCTGAAGAGGTAGGGAAGTCTATGATCCAAGCTAGTGTTTATATCACAGGATGATAGGACATCCTACTAAGAATTGCTACATCTTCAAAGATGTTCTTCAGACTCTGATTGATGCGGAGGTGCTTAAGCTCTGTTCAGAACAGGAGAAGGTGACCGCCAACATGACAACTATGTCACCTATTCAATTTGGCCAGAATCTCCTACTAGCACCAACCAGAGTGGTTCTCATCCTGAAAGGTAAATTAAGAGTGATCAATACGGATCCTCATAGCCAAAAGGAGAAAGGTCTTTGTTCCTGTTTCTACTCCAGAGACAATGTGGATTCATCCTGATATTGTTGAAAGCCAGCAATGGACGACTGTCACAAATAGAAAATCCAAAGGTAAGGCCAAAGCATTCTCTAGCAATATGGTGGGTATCTCTACAAGAGAGACCGAAGAAGATGTCGCCTCTCTTACTAGTTTACGAAACGATGAGTCCGTCTTTGCTGCTGACATAGGCGCGCCTAGCACATTGAAGACTCGGTCTGGCAACCATACTTGAAATAGAACGGTGAACCGATGGTAAACTCCCCACAGCCAGCTGAGGAGATAATCGAACAGTCTACTAAGCCATCCGTGGAAAAAACAGAAAGAGCTTCGGTATGTCAAAGCTCTTTAGAAAGGCGGTGTGGGACCATTAACTCCCTTCCATTTTGATGTCATGGTCCAACTAGCCAACATCCCTGCTCGAATCACTCTGTATGAATTCCTGAGGCTTTCCAAGTCTATAAGGGATACTTGAAGAGAAGCATTAGCAGATGCAGAGGTTTTCATAACCCAGATCCCTGCTATATGCGAAGAGGAAGAAGGCAACCATTGCCACCAACCTCGAAGCAGTTTTCCTGCATCACCTTCACCCTAGAAGAAATGCAGTTTAAAGAGAAACCTGATAAACCCCTGTGTTATACAAGGTATATTGGATCATCTGAAGTGAGTCGTATTCAAGATGATCCAGGACCCGCGTTAAGCATTATGCCCCACAAGATCATGCATCATTTGGGGATCCCCGCCCACTGATTAAGCGCTACTCAGACAATCATCTTTTGCTTCAATGCCAATGGTACATGCTTGATGGGAAAAATTAAGCTCAGATGTCAAATTGGAGACCTGAGATCTGACGTGACATGTTATGTCATTAACACCGACACCTTATATAATTTGTTGCTGGGTTGACCTTAGATTCACTGCGACTCCATCGTCCCATTCACTCTTTATCAAGTAATGAAATACATTGATGGAGACAAAAAAGTGAGAACGTTGATTGCCTAAAGACATCCGTTCAAGGGAGTCAAGAATTATTTTATTGATTCCCTCCTCTATCAGGATTCTCTTGAGGTTGATGAGAATTCACACCCAGAAGAACCCGACTCTGGTAACAAAGCAGATACGGAGCCAGAAGAAGACGAGTATCTCTGGGAAATAAATTCCCTTGTAACAAGATTGATAAGCTCGATTTCGATAGCACCGCCAATATTGAAGGTGAATGGTTTATCAATGAAAATCTAGTTTTGGCTTACTTCTCTGCATTTGCCTCCGATTCTGTACCGTTAGATACTAGTACTGATGTAGATAGTGACCTTTGGTCAGCAATGAATGCTCTGACATCATTACGTAAGTCATCCCTTATGGGACGTGAAAAGATCGGAGACGCATACAATGCTCTCTTTGAAGTACCACCCAAGTGGGAAGGTCAAAAGCCAATTCTATTTGGAAGAATTGAGTCTGAGCCCATAGCTTATGAAAGCTTAGGGGGTAATTTTGAGTCTCCACCAATTCTTTCATTATGGACAAAGTTCACGTCATATGATGGAAAGGATGGGGTACTATCTTACCAAAGGATCGGGCCTTAATTTCGGCAAAGGAAAGCGAGCACTACTTCATTCATTTGTACCAAAAGGCAAAGACCCCGACTACTATAACAAGACCTGAAGAGGACTCGGTTATGTAAATATGCTATTCTCGTCAGATTTCAAGTTTGAAGAAGAGATTTATCATGACAGCTCATAAGCAACGTCGTCCGACTCAGATGTCAGCATCGACAATATCTTCGAAAGTCTCTCAGTGAATATGGTACAATCAGCCATTTAGAAAATGACGGAGAAGATTCCTTTGAATCTGAAGATTTGATCCAGTCGGACTCTGATGATGGATTAAACACTTAAATACTCTTTGGGATATACGCTTTGAACAACACGAACCGTCTACTAAGGATAAAGTGACCTAGATAAATCTTGAAGATAGGGCTAACCCCAAGCCCATTTTCATAAGTGAGAGCTTGTCACCTTCTAAGAAAGAAGACCTAATACATCTCATATGAGAGTATAAAGATGTCTTCGCTTGGAATTATGAGGACATGCCCGATCTCGATCCCCAGATTGCTATGCTTTGTCTCAACATCAATCCGAACACCAAGCTAGTAAATAACAATAATGACAATTCTGTCCTAAGATCATGAAAGTAATTGAATCATAAGTCAAGAAGCTCATAGACTCTGGTTTCGTCAGGAAAGAGCAACATCCTGATTGGGTGGCCAACATAGTTTTTGTTCCCAAGAAGAATGAAAAAGATCTGGATTTGCATCAACTGCCACAATCTAAATGCCGTTTATCCTAAAGACGAACTTTCTCTCCTGATCACGAATGTCATGATTGACAATACGCGCGGTTTTGAGAGGATGTCTTTTATGGATGGCTTCTCAGGATATAATTAATAAAGATGTACCCTAAAAATGAAAAGCATACATCTTTCAGGACGCCTTTAATAGTATACTACTACACAATTATGCCCTTTGGCTTGAAGAACGCTGGTGCAACTTATCAACATGCCATGAATGTGTTCTTCCATGAGCATATACGTAAGACCGTAAAATTCTACATTGACGATATCGCTGTGAAAAGCCGTGACAAAGGCGATCATCTCGCCGACTTCAAGAGAGTGTTTGACATCATGCGGGCTTACCAGTTGACGATGAAACCAACCAAGTCCTTCCCGAGGGTTGCTAGTGGCAAATTCCTTGGGTTTGTTGTTACATCCGAAGGAATTCACCTGGATCCAAACAAATCCGTGCCGTCCAAGAGATGCAACCTGTGAGAAATCTTAAAGAACTCAGAGGCTTACATGGACGATTAGCATATATCTGAAGATTTATATTAAATCTTTCAGGACGCTGCCAACTCTTCACCAAATTAATGAAAAGGGAGTCTCATTCGTTTGGGATAATACTTGCCAAGAAGCATTCGAAGAGATCAAGGAGTATCTCATACACCCACCCGTTCTGGTAGCTCCAATATCAGAAATACCTTTCCTGTTATATGTCCAAATGATGGATCATTCCTTGGAAGCTTTACTAGTTCGAAACAATGATCAAAACCATGAACATGCAATCTACTATTTAAGTAGAATAATGATTGGGGCGGAGCACCATTACAACCCAATTGAGAAGGAATGCTTAGCGTTAGTTTTTGCCATCCAGAAGATAAGACACTACTTTATGGGGCAACATATTCACGTCATCTCCAAAGTTAATCCCTTGAGATTGCTCATAACAAGACCATCTTCACTGAATTGTAGATTAGCAAAATGGGTCAAATTGTTCTCACAATAGGAGATGCACTTCATGCTACAAAAGGCGATCAAGGGGCAAGCTGTGGCAGATTTCCTGGCCGATCATCCAGTTCCTGGAACTTTAAAACTTTATGACGATCTCCTAGGCGAGATTGCAAAAGTTAACTTGACTAATGCTTCCTCAGAAAAAAAAAGTTTGGCAACTATTCTTTAACAGAGCGTCAAGGACAAGTCCCGAGGGAAATATCAAATTAGGTGTGGGGATAGTACTCATTTTTCCCACATAATTATGTGATCCCCCGTGCATTCTCATTAACTGAGCCATATTCCAATAATGTTTCAGAATACAATACTCTCTTGATCGAGATGCAGCTTGCTGAAGAGATTGGAGTCAAAAATCTCAAAGCATACAGTGACTCAAAGCTCATCATTAACTAGGTTCGCCAGGAGTATGAAGTCCGACATGAATATTTGGTGCCTTATCACAACACGACCATGGACATGGCAGAGAAGTTTAAAAGCTTCTATGTTTACCATGTACCACATCAGCAAAATACACATGCAGGTGCACTGGCGTCCCTCGCTGCTTCATTGGCCCTTCCAGCCAGAGCCACAGAGAGAGTACTTGTCTACAGTCGTGACTTGTACTGTTGCAAATTCACCCTTAAAAATAGTAAAACTACAAGAGGTGACCTTCAAGTTAAAGAGGTTCTTGAGACTTCGACAAGCCTCGAACCTAGGGATTGGTGATTGATTGAGCTTGAACCTGCACACAAAATACTGAATTTCAGAACTAAGAATGAAAAGTGCAAGTTACTCAATTCTACCGCAATAGCAAGTGGCTATGCGGGTCGTGATCCACAAGGAGGGACTAGCGATGGAAGCTTTTCTAGCAAGTTCTCTTTTATGCTACCATTAATGGTTAAAGTTCTTCTTTAGTTTCTTGAAAAGAAAAGAAAAATAAATTACAATGAAGTTAGGCAGAAAGTGAGAGATTAGGAAGATGGAGAAACCAGAATTGGATATGTACAAAGAAATAGAAAAGAGTGCTAAAAGAAGTAGGTGTTGTTGGTGTAGGTGATCTACACTAAAGAAATAAAAGAAAAGAAAGGAAAGATTATAGAAATACTTACCTCCTTTGGCTGATGACTTACCTGGAACCCTTGCATGTTCTACCTTACTTCGGAGGCGTTCAACGCATAAGCCATAAGATCGAGCCCAGTCCCCATTCGTATTACATGATCAAGACGAACAAGAATGAAATGATACGGAGTCTTGAGGAGGAGAACATCATCATGAAATATCATTGGCACTCACACAAACATTGTTATACTGATGCTTCTAGATTCACTGGAATGCTCATCATAGCCAAAAGAGGAAAAATAGAAAGAAGAAGAAGGAAACAAAAGTAAAGACAAACATAAAAAAAGTTACCTTTTATTGGTTGCGGAAACGATGGAAGAAAGGAGGAGGTACATCGGTGTCACTCTTAACATAAGCCTCTCTCTTACTTACATGAATCTCAGTCTAACCTAAGCTTACAAAGAAATTAAAATTACATAAAAAAAGAAAATAAAACCTACATTACAAAAAATAAAAAACTGGACTAAATCCTATCTCTGCATGATCGTCTCCATTTACAGTGAAATACCTGCCTTTATAGGCAAAAACTCAGAGGGGAGAGGCGTGAGAAGATAGGGGGAGCAAACGCTCCCCCAACAAATATTAAATGGCTGCGAAAACGCGGTTTTGGCCGCGTTTCCACGGCCATGGTGTGGCCAGGTGGCCACACCAGGTTGGGGCAGTTTCTTCGTTTGGAGATTTTTCCTTATTTCCTTCTGGTTTTCCGTTTCTGCTTCAGAATTTGATAAAACGGCCTTTGATCTTTGGCTTCAACCGCTTGATTTGGGATGATTCATTTCAACCAATTTTTAACCTCTCAGATTTGCCAAGATTTACCCTGATTCACTGATTTTGAATTTATTCTGATTTAATTCAGAATTTGATGGGCTTTTGGGCTCATTTTTCTTCACTCTCCTTTAGGAATGGGCCTACAAATAAATTAAATAATAATTAGGAACAAGCAGAGTTTATTTAATAATAAGTATGAGAATATGATAATAAATATGCAATCTTAGCGACCGATCAGTGATTCCCTTACATTGACTTCATCTTATATAGCATATTGCCTGATGACCCTAAAGAGGCAGCTACCATCAGAAAGAAAGCTCCTCGGTTCTATTACAATGTGATCATGTGAACATTGTATCGACGGTCGTATGATGGAATCTTAATATGATGCCTTTCATACAAAGCGGCAAAGGTGGCGCTCAAAGAAGCTCATGACGGTACATGTGGAGCTCACCAACCCAGACCTAAGCTCGGAGACTGGCTTTGAAGACTTGGCTACTATTGGCTGAAGATGATCCCTGACGTTGTCGCTTATGCTAAGCGATGCCATACCTGTCAGATCTGCGGTGACTTCGTCCATCAAGCACCGAACATCTTCCAATGTCTTCTTTATGGCTATTTAAGATGTAGGGAATGGATGTTATTGGACCCATCAACCATCAAACATCCAAAGAATATCGCTTCATCTTGGCCATAACTGATTACTTCTCTAAATGAGTGAAAGTTATTCTCCTGAAGGAAGTAAAAACATCAAACATGATCAAGTCATTAAGCATCACGTGCTCTACCGCTTTAGTGTACCCCGACAAATTATCCACGATAAGGGACCTCGATTCGTTAGCCAAACGTTCCAGAGGTTCTATAATAAATTTAGAATCAAAAGTGTGTCATTAACTATATACTATCCAGCTGCCAACCGTCTTACAGAAGCCTTCAATATGACTATTGAAAAGCTACTCAAGAAGTTTGTCTCAAGAAGTCAACGTGATTGGGATGACAAATTAGGCGAATGCCTATGAGCCTACTGCATGACACTGAGAACCCTGACAAGGGCTACACCATTTTTTTTGGTATACAGATGTGAAGCCGTACTTCCACTGGAGATCCAAATCCCATCCCTCCGAGTTACCCTGACAACTAGGATGGTGATGAAGAGAAGCATCGATTGCGCCTCCAAGAGTTAGAAGCTTTAAACGACAAACATCTACAAGCTCAATAGCAAATCGAGCTCTATCAAGCCCGAATTTTCAGAGCTTTCAATAAGAAAGTCAGAGAATGGATTTTCAAGAAAGGCGATCTTGTCTCAGCTGTCAGAAGACCCATGGTTATGACTCATAAGACAAAAGAAAAATTTCAATCCAAATGGAAAGGATCATTTGTAGTAGAGTCAGTCTACTTAAATGAAGCATACCGCCTTATAACTCTGGATGGCAATATGCTCAGGATGCTGATCAACGGCAGATTCTTGAAAATGTACTATCCTTAGATGGACTCTTCTCATGATCAGGTTAACATTACACCTCTGATCAAAACTTCACCTATCAATTAGATGGATTAGGGTTTGAAATCCAAGATGTTTGGAAGGGTGCCAAAGAAGAAGCTTCTTCCTTTAACGGATCTCATCATGGTCGATCTATGACAAACCGACTGAATATTGTTGACAACATGATGCATGATGTTAATATTGAAGAGACTAAGTTGGAAACTTTGACTTTAGCCTTGTCACTCTTCTCATAATCAGGTTAACATTACATCTCTGATCAAAGCTCCACCCTATCAATCAAATGGATTAGAGTTTGAGATCCAAGATATTTGGAAGGGCGTTAAAGAAGAGCTTCTTCTTTCAACAGATCACATCACGGTCGATCGATGCCAAGCCGATCGAACATTATTGACATCATGATATTAATATTGAAGAGATAAAGTTAGAAACTTCAGTTTTAACCTTGTCACTCTTCTCATGATCAGGTTAACGTTCAGTTCTGATCAAAGCTTCACCCTATCAATCAGATGGATTAGAGTTTGAGATTCAAGATATTAAGGAGGGCACCAAAGAAGAGCTTCTTCCTTCAATGGATCACATCATAGTCGATTGACGCCGAGCTGACCGAACTTGGTTGGCATCATGATGCATGATGTTAATATTGAAGAAACAAAGTTAGAAACTTCAGTTTTATCTTTGTCACTTTTCTCATGATCAGGTTAATACTACACCTCTCATCAAAGCTTCATCCTAATCAATAAGATGCATTAGGGTTTAAGATTCAAGATATTTGAAAGAATACCAAAGAAGAGCTTCTTCCTTCAATGGATCACATCAGGGTCGATCAACGCCAAGCCGACTGAACATTGTTGACATCACGATGCATGATGTTAACATTGAAGAGACAAAGTTAGAAACTTTAGTTTTAACCTTGTCACTCTTCTCAAGATCAGGTTAGTACTACACCTTTGATTGAAGCTTTACCCTGATTAATCAGATGCATTACGGTTTGGAATCCAAGATGTTTGGGAGATCGCCAAAGAAAAGCTTCCTTCTTCAACCAATCACCTTACGGTTGATCGACATCGGGCCGACCGAACAGTGATGACATTATGATGCATGATATAAACATTGAAGAAATGACAAAAGCAAAATGTTAGTCTTTAGCCTTGTCACTATTTTCTTGTATATATACATGCACCTATCTTTAACTTAGAAGAATAGGTTATATTTTGAAGTCGAACATGTGTAAGCATTCAGAAGGATGGCTTATTTAGCTTGACTTTTCCATATGTAGTGGTAGCATGCCTCCTTGTTCTTGTTCGATTTATCGAAGCTCGACTCAATGACAAAGGGCCTGAACAATCAGATGAAGGATCGAATGAGTTTATCTGATGGCTTATCAAGCCAAACTCATTGAAGAAGGTTTGTAATGCATCTTTGCAGAATTATTCTATTGTTTCCATATTCATATCAAGAGGTGATAACCGATCGAATGGAGGATCAAATGAGTTTATCTGATGACTTATCAAGCTAAACTCATTGAAGAAGGTTCGTGACGCATCTTTGTAGAACCTTTCCATTGTTTTCACATTCATATATAAGAATATGGCAACCAAATGAAGAGCAAAGAGGACTTCATGAGGAGGGTAATCTCCAGACAAAACCTCATGGAATTCATGTCTAACTTTGTGACCCCTAGCTTATTTGTAGGAGGCACACTACAATACATCCGATGCTTCCGATGGCTAAAGAATAGAGAAAGCTGTTGGCATTTAAGCCCAACGAAAAATCCTCGACAACTCATCATGTTGAGGAAAATAGCATGGCTAGCCCAGCTTAAACGATAGTTGGTAAAGGCATACCAAATCCATTAATAACTGAAGGTTTGCTAAAAATCCTGAGGGACATGATCCTGCTTTTCCTTAAAAATTCCTTACCAATTCACATCCAAGGAATGATAAAACCTCAAAAAGATTGTAATTGTTTCTCCAACGAAATAGTCACAGATCAAACTTCTCATGTTAATATTTTACCTCTGACATACCCGACTGTTAGGTTAATATTATACCTCTAACAGTGATTTTCTTTAATATCCCCAACGGACAATAAAAATTTCAACATGTCAATTCTCTTCAATAGAATGACGAGTTAGCTAAAATTGCTCAAATCGCAAAATTTCTCAGTCAAGTTAGATATCACACCTCTAGCATCCACTTTATTGTTAAGTTAAATACTACACCTATGACAATGATCTTTTCTTGAGCTTTCTTATTGAAACCGAGACATCAAATCTAAGTTAATATCACACCTCTAGCATTTACCTCACTGCCAAGTTAACATTATACCTATGACAGTGATTTTCTCAGTTTTTTCAAATTGAAACGAGATCTCCTTGATGCTAAGTTAATATCATACCTCTAGCACATATATCTTTATCAAGTTAATATCATGCCTCTGACAATTCAATTTGCTTCCCTAAAATTGCAAATCTAAACCCGTCATATTAATATTACACCACTGATGACAAAAATCTTCATAAATCTCTAGTAGATCAAACTCCACTTGTTATTCTCATCAATAAAATAGCAAGTCTACAAAAATTCATTCAAATCACAAATTTAATCCCTGTCAAGTTAACCTTCGCAATTCCCTAATGGAATTACCAAACTTTGAGTTGCTATGTTAATCATCACCTCTATCAATCAAACTAAATCACTTTCATTTGTCAATTTTTCAAATACAAAAAAAAATACAGACAAAATGAAGGAATAATTATCACTTTTATTGTTCATAATCAAAATTAAAAGTGATACAAATGCTCTCTTCTTCAATAAGATAGAGTGTTACAACAGGAGTAAAAAGCGTCATTCTTGCTTAGCGAGAGTATTGACACTCCAAAAAGATAAGCTTCTGGGTAGCACTTCGATCGGTCTAGATGACGTCTACATTCGATGACATTTATAAAAGTCATAGTCATGGACAAGCTGATGACCAGTTTTATATTTGCACCAGAGGCCAAAGCAGGACTTTAAGGCTAGGTTTGTTCAATATATAGCCTCACATGAGCCCAAATAGGGCTAATTTAGCTTATAGCCTTGTCGAAAGGCTGAAGCCACTAGCTTCGCACGAAGCTTCAATCAGCCTTGCTGAAGGCTAACTTTAAGCTTCACTAGATGCTTTCTCACCAGCTTCGCTGGAGATGGAGTGGTCCAGCTCTCTCTGAGCTAACTTCTATTTTCGCCTGAAGCTTCACCTAGCTCATCAAATGAGTTAACTTCTAACTTCACTTGAAGCCTTGAGTATAGCTTCGCCTGAAGCTTTTTAAGATGAGCTTCGCATGAAACTCTTACTTAACTCTGCGGCGAGCTTTACCAGGTCATCAATTGATCATTTTAAAATCTCACAAGAGATTAATGGGTGAATCCTGCTATTTTAGTTGGGTTAATGCCACTTTAAGTAGCCAGTTACACCCGCCCACTTCGTCCCACATTAAGTGGAGACAATTAAGCCACAATGGCTACTAATAGCTCGTGCAAACCTCCCAGCTTCGCTTGAGCTTGCATTTAGTCTCGTGGCAAGACTGTTTTGAGCATCGCGTGAAGCTAAGACTGTTTCAGTTTGCTAAATTCAAGGGGGCAGTTACACCCCTATTTTTGCTATAAATAGCCCCTTGCACGACGGAAGAGGGGCTGAAAAATTTGGAAAGATCTAAGAGAATGTGTGTTCTCTTGCTTTTAAGCTTCCAAAGCCCCAGAGACTCAACTCTCTTTCATCCAGGGTCTCAACACGCTGTCTATCTTCAGAAGATTTTCAGAACCGAGCGAGAAGGAAATTCTCTTGAGAAGGCTTGAACTCCCAACCAATTGCATCGTGAATGGGATAAAGTGATCGCGCGTTGATCAGATTCCCACCGGCATACTTCCTCAGAATCTTAGAGGATATCTACTTGTAACTTTCTTTTTCTTTCTCCAAAGAATTACTTATAATTCTGCTCCTCAATTCTATTCTTTTTTGTAAGTTTCCCCCGATCATTTTCAATGAAAAACAAGATGGCGACTCCGTTGGGGAAAAGGGTCTTCTTCCACAACAAGGATATGATGTTGCAATACAACGGTTAGAGTATTGAACCCATCACCGTTGAAAATTTGGTCATCCACTTTGGGCAAGAGAAGTTCGAGGAATTCCTCTCTGGGGGTGGTCCAACACTCCATGCACAGAAGCACAGGAGGGTCTCCGTAGCAAAAGCTCCACTGGCTACAGATCAGAAAGTAGCTCCAACCAAGGCTCTGTCCAAGCCTATGCCAGCCGCATGCGCGGGTAAGCAGACTAAGTTGACTTCATGTCAACATAACGACCTATGCGAAGCCAAATAGGTTCTACATGAACCTAAGACCGCTCAGGGCAAGCAGGTCTGGAAGGCGAAGTAAGGAACTTCTCCGCGCGAAGTTTCATGCAAAGTTGAAACTGAACCTCATCTCTCGCATGAAGACAAGGGCAAAGTGCCTTTAAGTATTGGTAGCGTTGCTCATGTAGCTTCAACACGGGGCGCTCAAAGTCCTTTTAGGCATGAGACTGAATTGGAACCACGAAGATGCGAAGTCTCACTGGCTTCGCCCAACCAGAGATCGCTTGGTTCCAGCGCTAAGTCCGCTCCTCTAAGTGGAGTTAAGGGGTTATTTTTAAGTGCTAATAGCGTTACTTATACAGCTTTAGCACTTAAGGATACCAACAAAGTCCCTAACCGCGAGGCTGGAACTAAAGCATTATGCAGTGCTAATTACCTTTGTCGCAGTGCAAAAATCAAAGTGCTACTCCGTGCTAAAAGAGAAGTTACCAAGGCTTCACTCCCAATGTTTTCTAGCATTAAGCTCGCACTTGGGGACGGAGCTAAAATTTTAGCTTCACCAAGTGGAGCTAATAATAAAGGTGAAATTGTTTAAATTCACCTGTAGTTAAAAAGTGAAGTTTCACTGCTAGAATTCTCCAGCCTGGTACACGACCTCCCTGAGTCTCTGTACTAGATCGCTTAAGCTTGGTTAATCCTGATTTACGAGAGTTCTTAACCAATAAATGGAAGTTCTATTGTGAAGAACTGCTCCATACTTCTCCCTCCTGCTGTGAACAAAACAGGGTGCCAGTTGGTGATGGTCCATTCAGTCCATTGTCGACTAGGGCCAGTCCCCGCCACTCTTCCATCCCGACAGTCAGTTTTAACCGACTATCGACTCAAGCCCCTGTAAAGCCTCAGAAAAGGAACAAAGCACGAAGCATGCCAGATCTTCCCTTAGCATCCGTCAATATGATAGGGAGGGGGCGCGAACCGCTCAGGGCCAGACGAGAGAGACGTGATACTAACACTCCTTTGTTCAGTTCTCTAGATTTAGACTATAGCCCCGATTTAGGCCAAGTCTTAGTAGGACTAGAAGGTGCATTCTAAGGCATAAGATCCAGGGTAGTAATACCTTATTGATCGGTCATTAATATTGTATATACATTGTCACAGTCCTGAATTTTATTTAAATACTATGCTAATTAATTATTTTTTACCATTTAATTTGTGCGGGCCTTTACCAAGGGAAAAGGAGAGAAAATGAGCCAAAAGCCCACTTAAATTCAGATTTAAATGAGCTTAATTCAAAATCTAGGATTGGACAGAAAATTTAAGATGATCAGAGCAAATTGGAGCAGATAATACCAAGTATAAACTAGTTAAAATCAGATTATTTGAATTTATTCAGTCAGCTTGAGGATAAATAGAGATATCGTCAAATTCAGAGAATATATTGAAATTCCTATTGGATAAAAGGAAGTTCAAAGCATCACAGACCACGAACCTGGATCTGGCCACTTGGTCAGATCCTGGCCGTGGATTCGTGGCAAAAGCCGCGGATCTGTGGTCTTGTTAAAGCTGTTGGGGGAGCGTTTTGCTCTCCTATCTTCATACGCTCTCCCCTTTTAGTTTTTGCCTATAAATACTGAGATTTTTCAGTGTACAGAGAAGGATTCTGAGGCTAGTTTTTTATTCTTTTTAGTGTAGGTTTTTATTTTCATTTTATGTAATGTTTATTTCTTTGTAAGCATAGATTAGACTAAGATTCATGTAAGTAAAAGAGAGAGATTATGTTGAGAGTGACACTGATGTATCCTCCTCCTTTCTTCCATCATTTTTGCAAGCAATAAAAGGAAACTTTTTTATGTTCTTGATTTTCATTTTCTTCTCTTCTTTATACTCTTCCTCTTTCGGTTTTGATGATAGTCTAAGTGAGTCAAATAGCATCGGTATTGTCTTGCCTTATCGAGTGCCATCGATAGCTCATGACGATGGATTCTTCCCTATGTTTGTATCATTTCATACTTACTTAAAGAAGCCTTGATGATGTAATATGAATTAGGACTAAGTTAGTCTTATGAGTTATGTGCTGATCGCCTCCAGATCAAGGTAAATATGCAAGGATTCCAGGTAAGTCATCAACCGGAAAAGGTAAGTATTTCTTTAGTTTTTATTCTTTTCTTTTAATCTTTAGTTTAGATCACCTCCATCACCAAATCTCTATTATTTTTCACTTTCTTTATACAAAATCACCATCTCCTTCTATCAACCACTTCCACAATTTAACATAACTTATTTTCTTTTTTTTTTTTCAAGAACTAAAAGAAGAACTTTAACCATTCTTTAAAACTTAAAAGAGAACTTGCAAAAAGCTTCCATCGCTAATCCCTCCTTGAGGATCATGACCTGCATAACCACTTGCAATTGTGATAGAATTGAGTACTTGCACATTTTATTCTTAAGTTCTAAAATTCTATATTTTCTGTGTGCAGGTTCAAACTCAATCAAATTTTGGCGCCGTTGCTAGGGAGGGACAGCAAGTAACTTTTTTGTTTACTTTATTGATTAACTTTCTTCTCTGTTCATGGTGTACATGTTTAACAACAAAGAAATTTTTTTTACAGTGGACATATAAGTGTTCCGGGACTCTGCTCAAGAAAGCAGAACCTAGAAGACCTCAGATTTGCTGCATTCTCGTGGCAATCTGAGTGAACTACTAATCTGTATTTTTTGCAGGTTGGCTGCATTGCAAAGTTTAGATATCTATAGCTATTTATTTTCTTGTTTGACTTACTGTACATACATTTCTAATTCAACAGCAAAAGATTGATTGTAAATGCTAAAAACGGTTTAGACTTTGGATTTAGGCACATGTCTATTTCGTTACATTTTTCATTTGCAGTTGAAGAGTGCTGGAGCCAAGGTATGTGTGCATAGCATTTAGTATAAGGTTATTCTTGTATGAAATAGTGCTTTGAGTGTTACTTTTTCTATATACTTGTGCACTAGACTAAACTGAATTAAGGGCTTGTCCTATAAAAAAGATAAGGTGGGAAAGTCATTACCCTCCCTTAGCCTACAAACAATCTCCTCACTCACTAACTCAAGCCTAACTAAAACTAAGTAAATGTTGGCCCTAGGGACAAGGACTCAGTAGGAGACTGGCCTAAGAGGGAAGTTGATTAGAATTTGGCTTGTGCCAAATGGTGTCAAAGCTTGAGAATTGAGGGGCGAAACCTCGAAGGCTGGTCGTTTGACTTAATTAGGCTCGTTGCTATTAAGCACGGATACCTCCCACCAATTTTGCCCCTACCTGGCCGATTAACTTATGGTCAGTTTCAGCAATATACCCCCATGGACAGTCTAACCAGTTAGGAGTCATCTAGGTCTAAGGTCTATCCTAACTTAGGTTATATTTTTTTCTTTTTATTTGTTTGTTTACTTGTTTATTTTTCTTTGTTTGTTTTTGACATTTCTTGTGTGATATGGCTCATAACAATAACTTTTTTAATTTTAATGGTAATCCATATTACACCCGACCTCTTTTTTAAATATTACCAAGCTGGCATATCATAACTTTAACCAGCCTAATGTGCCGGATTGGTCTTATCCGAATTAATACATGCCCCATTCCCAATACTATAAACAAGGCTGAAATAATCATCACTACTCTTCACAGAGCCAATGGGGATACAACTCTCCCGAGTCATATTGTCAACCACCTTATCAATATCCAGCTTCATATACTCCTTCTCCTGAGCAACCATTAGAAGAATTAATTGACTGGGAAAGAGATGGAAAGCCTTGAAAGAGCTTAAGCGATGAATTCAAATTCTAGAAGACTCAAAATTTCGTCAAAATTTTCAAATCAAAGAGCCTTACTTTATTTTTCAAGAAGAACATACCGATTCAGAAAAGAGTATGTAATCCATGATTCAATTCCAAAGTGATCCACTCGATATGATAGAAGTAAGACTTAGTCGATTAGAAAAACATGCATAGGAATAAGAAACTCCTTACCCAATCTTTGACTATTCCTGACACTTCTAGCCATACTGATGAAAACTAAGAATCATAGTATCTTGAAGACTTTGACCAAGATTCAATTTCACCACAAAATCTTGAACTTGACCAATATCAACCCATTGACGATTGGCAAGTTTTCATTTTAATGAGATTGAACTTGATTATAAATGTGAACCCGATCTCCAACTTTGTGATTCAGTTCCCATCTTCGAATCTATGTTGACTCTAGTATTCTTACCCAATTTAGACTAATTTTCTGAGCCAACATTTATTTTCGTACCCATAGATATAGAAATTGAATTACGAATTTTGGATAGTCACATTTCATTAATTGGAAAATAATGTGAATTTCAATTCTGAAATTTGGACTCAATTCTTGAACCAAAACTGACTCTCAAACCCAAAGTTAATTTTTTCGCGTTAGTATTGATTCCTAAACCTATCATTCTTAAGTCCAAGTCAACCATTCTACCAAGTCACATTCATTTGTTTGACATAAGTATAGATCATGATGACTCCGTGATGATTTTCCAAGACTGGTCATGTAAAGGGAATAAGTTTCACGATAAGATCTTTCATAATCCTATTCATATTGGGGACTGTAATTATGTTAATAGAAAAGAGATCAACAAAGGTAGATTTTGTGAACCACCATATTTTCTTGATTGGGTAGCAACACTTGACCCACCCAATCCAACCACCACCGGACCACCACCTTAAGGTAATATTTTTTTTTTCCTTTCTTTTTTTTCATGCATTTATGCATTCATTCATACATTGAGAACAATGCATGAGATAGGTGTGGGGAGGGTTCTAAATAACATAGGTTTTCTTTTTATTTAAAATAAAAAATTAACATTTTTCTTTCTTTAAAAAAGTGAGCAATATTTTGACATATTTTTTGTAAGAAATTAAGTTAATTTTAAGGAATAGGAGAATCATAATTAGGATTTCTTATACTTGGTCAAAATAAGATTATTTGTTTAATTTCTAGGGTTAGGAAGAAAATTTAAAAAATTAATTTAGTCTTAATTTTTACCTTGATGAAATATGCATGCTTTATACACTTACACACATAGGGTTCAAAAACAAAGATTCTTATGCCTTATTAAAAAATAAATATATATATATATATATATATAATATATAATATATCAAAAATTCTCTTATTAAGCTGGGTATTTGTGGCTCATAAAGTATAAGTATTCACGCCTAAAAGCGGTTCATATAGTAAAATTCGTAGTTTTGTAGCCTTGTTTGCTCGAGTCCTTAAGTCCTTGGGGTATTTTCTCACCCGGTGCCTGATTGGTAGTGAAAAATGCATTTTTATCATAACATTTACCATCACATGTTCATATTTATTCATTTAATTCTGCACATTTATTAATATTATGTAATTTATTGTGTGCAGGCCTCGAAATAATAAAAGGAAGAATTAAAGCCTAAAAAGAGCCCAAAAGCCCACATTCAAAGCCCAAGTGCAAAAGTGCAAATACCAAATGTCAAAAGCGCAAATACACAAGGGCTAAAGTTGCAAATATTAAAGAGAGAAAAGGATAGACTTCTATCCAACCCTAAACACTTGCAGGATGAGGATAAAAGCCAAAGAAGAGAGTGCAAAGATAAGAAAATTCGTGGATAAAAGATTTGGGATATTTGAGATCAAGGTAACTTGATTTCTAAGTTATCTCGAAATCCTAAGATAAAGAGCCAGGATCAACCTTCCAGAAACA
This sequence comes from Agave tequilana, assembly GCA_038442645.1. Classification (NCBI taxonomy): domain Eukaryota; kingdom Viridiplantae; phylum Streptophyta; class Magnoliopsida; order Asparagales; family Asparagaceae; genus Agave; species Agave tequilana. The sequence goes on along the minus strand of JAVJIF010016840.1, from coordinate 20,226 downwards.
AACGCCCAGATGGACGGATCAGGAGAGGCCACGCGCCAAAGCGCGTGGCCAACCGACACCAGAGAGCCGCAGAAACGCGGCCCAAGCCGCGTTTCTGCGGCAGTTTAGATGAGATCACGTACCAGATTTTGTGTACAGGTTTATCCAGGACTCTTCTCCCTTCTGTACCTATAAATACCCCCTGCAGTGCAACGTACAGGGCATCCAGAGACTATTAGGGTTTTTTTTTAGCCATTGTTCTTTAAATTTCTGCAAGATTGTAATTTTCATTTCATGCACGTTGTGAAGAAGAAGGAGCTTTGTAATTGGAGGATTATTCTGCAATAAAGGTTACCTTTTTCCCATTTCTTTCATTATCTTTTGAGTTATTTTTATTTTCTGTGATCTGTTTTGGTTTTCTTTTTCTTTGCTTCTTTGCAATCTTTCTTATTAAACAACATAAAAAAAATAAATAAATTGAAAAGATAAAAAAAAATGATGAACTTATTTCCTTTAGTGGTTTGCTGAGATTCTTAAAGTAACCCTAGAGCAGTTAAGCTTTGATCGGATTGATGACCATCTCTAGAAACCCTACGTTTAATAATTACTTTTCTTGAAGATTAAACAGATAACTAGACTTCTTAATCTAGGTTGCATATTTAAAAGACTCTTCATGACTTCAAACTTAAAAACTAGGACAGCCTAAATTTAAGATTATTCTTCTCTTAAGCTGTACCTAGATGTTGGTTGGACCATAGTTTAGTTTTTAATAATGTAACTTAGTTAGAATCTTGTATTGGTTATTCTTGCTTGAATTATTCATAATAACCTAGGGTGAATTACTTACATCTCAATATGATGATCAATCTCCTTAACTTGCAATAGGGTTGTGGTAGAAGATCAGCAAAACCACATCTTTCATATCATATATCTCAAATCTAATCTCTTTTCTCTTATTTTGAAGATACAGAGGAATCGGGTCGAAAAGCTTGCATCGCATCCTTCCCTGAGGATCACGACCCGCTTGAGCCCTTGCTACTGCGGATTCGCATTGAGACTAAGAAATCTACACTTCATTCTTTTTATTCACAAATTCTTAAATTCTCAATCAAAATTTTGGCGCCGTTGCCGGGGAAGGAACGACACGATTTTCTCAATCTAATTATTTTTTATTCTTTCTGTTTGCAGATACAGAGAACAGGAAATAAAGCAGCAGAAAGGACACATAGCAACTCTGTGCCTCTGCCCTCGAAGGCAGAGCATCAGAGCCTACTCCTTTGCCGCGGTTCCACGGCAATAGCCGCATTTCCGCGGCAAGAGTAGTTTACTACTCATCAAATTTTCTGCAGGTTGCTCTGCATTGCAAATATTGCTTACTGCTGTGATTAAATTTCTCTGTGATCACTCTGCAACTGCTAATTAATAACATTAACCCATTTGTTGATAATAAAAAAAAGATTAGACTCTTGCATTTAGGGCACGTGTCTATTTTAATTTTTTAATTCTGTTGAAGAGTGCTGGCGACAAGGTACGTCTGCATTGCATATAGATTAGGAAACACTCTTGGCTGTTTACTGCTTTTTGAGTGATAACTTTTCTACTGCTTTACACGTACACAAAAATATCTTAAGGGCATAACCCATAAACAAGATAAGGTGGGGATTTCATCACCCTTCCTTGGCCCACAAATCATATCCGTCACACTCACAACCCTAACCTTAAGTAAAATTTGACTAGACGTTGGCCCTAGGTAACTCGGACTCAATAGGAGATTGACCGAAGGAGGAAAATTGTTCGAAATTAACTCTTGTCAAATCGGTGTCTAGGCAGGGGATTGAGGGCCGAAAGCCCGAAGAACGGTGGTTATTTAATTAAGGAACGTCTCTGACGGAAAACCTCCCACCGATCTTGCCGCCTACCTGGCCGATTAGCTTGTGGTTAACGTCGACAGTAGACCTCCTAAGGACAGTCTAAAGTTAGGAGTCGTCTAGGTCAAGGCTTACCCTAGATTAGGATTTTTGATTGTTTTTTTATTTGATTGATTGGGTGAACTTGTTTGCTGATTGTGCATGTCCGCTTGGTCGAGAGACCCTCTTACATCCAGGCTAACTAGAACTAGTTCACCACCCGAGCAAAATCCCGACTCAACATGGCACAACCAATATCACTCCAAGATAGGTTCTATCCTATTAGGACCTCTCTTCCTTCTTGCATCAAGCTTAACGATGAAGGTGTTGACCCATTTGAGCTTAAGCCACAATACATCAACACCCTTCCGAAATTCATGGACTTGACTCCGAGGATGCATACTTCTTCATAAGAGAATTTGAGGAAGTATGTCTCATGATGAATATTCCTAAGTTAGGAAAAGATGACATCAAACTTAGGTTTGTCCCCTTTGCTTTGAAGGATTTAGCAAAGAAATGGCTCTACAGTCTAGAGGCCGGTTCAATATCTTCGTGGGATAATTTTGTTAAGGCATTCTTAAAAAAATTTTATCCCGTCCACAAGACTGCACTGATTAGGAAGAACATCTTACAGTTTAAGCAAACAGCCAATGAACCTTTTTGGAAGTATTTCGAACGTTTTAAGGACCTCCTTGCCCAATGCCCTCACCATGGGATAGAGAAATGGCGACTTTGCCAAGTTCTATATGATGGATTAGAATATCAAACTAAAACGCTGTTAGAATCTATGTGTCAAGGAGGATTTCTGAAAAAGGACGAAACTGAAGGATGGTTATTATATGAAGAATTAGCTGATAATACCATCCAATGGGAACCAACTCCGGAAAAATTTAGGACTAATGACCCTACTTCTTCTAAAGGAGGTATCCATTCCATTGAGACCAACATAGCAACCGATGCTAAGTTAGCTGCTATAATGCGAAGACTAGAGGCTCTTGAAACTAAAGAACCAGTCTCTGTGAACCAAGTCAGCCCAACATCTTCGTGGGCTGTACTTATTGTCAAGATATGAACCATGTGTTCGAGGAATGTCCTGTCTTCATCGCGCATCAAAGCTTGCCCGAACATATGAGTGCGGCCTTCACAAGGCCCGCCAACAATTCGCCCGCCAACAATCCATATTCGCCCACTTACAATCCCGGTTGGAGAAACCATCCCAATTTGTCATGGGGCCAAAGTAACAATGATCAAACTAGGCCCAAATTCTCCAACAATTTTCAAAATCCGCCCTATCAAAATCCTCCACCCTCTTTCCAATATTCACAAATGGAATCAAGGCTCTCCAATATGGAAAGAAAGGTAGACACTCTCGTTAAAAGCAATGACACGCTGGCTCAAGTTTTGACTAGGATAGAGATGCAAATGAATCAGCAAGAAAGGCAAAAGGGTACTCTACCTAGTCAACCATTCCCAAACCCTAGGAACTCTAGTCAAGCTCACTTGGCTGAAGAGAATCATATGAGTCAGTGCAATTCGATTCATACATTGCGGTCGGGAAAACAAGTTGATAACCAAGTATCAACACCATCAAGTTCCAAACAAGCATTCAGCTTGCCTGATCCCACTCCATCTCAACTTGATGCCAACAACACGAAAAAAGACAAGTCAGCCAAAAATATGCACAAGCCCATCGCACCCTACCCAAATAGGCTTAAAGATAAGCAATGTGCACAAATGGATAAGGTACGCGAGATTTTTAATCAAGTCAAGATTAATATACCTCTTCTTGATGCAATCCAACAAGTCCCTAAGTATGCTAAGTTTATTAAGGACATGTGCACAAAGAAGAGAAAGACTAATGTGCCCAAGAAAGTTTTTCTAGCCACTAACATTAGTGAGCTATTGTCCAACCAGATTCCTGTCAAGTATAAGGACCCTGGTTGCCCCACCATCTCTTGCACAATAGGTCAAACTGCAATTAAGCATGCACTTCTTGATTTGGGAGCAAGTATCAACTTACTCCCCTTCTCAGTCTACCAACAACTTGGGTTGGGCGAGCTTAGTCCGACTAAGGTTACAATCCAATTAGCTGACCGATCCGTCAAAATTCCCAAAGGAGAAATTACCGATGTACTCATCCGAGTTGGGGAGTTTATCTACCCAGTAGATTTTGTTGTTCTGGAGACCGAACCTGTATCCACTCTTCGGTCTCAAACTCCCGTTATCCTAGGGCGTCCGTTCCTTGCAACTGCAAATGCGATCATAAATTGTAGGAATGGATCCATGAGGTTGACCTTTGGAAACATGACTAAAGAGGTCAATGTCTTCAACCTGGAAAACCAATCTCGTAAGATAAAAGACCAAACATTTGAGGTGAACTTCATTGAGAACATTTGTGAAAAAGAAAGTGAAAATGAGTCTCTATTTCTTGACAAATTATTTGAGGATAAGTGCGATTTTAGTGATAAGATGACACATGTTGAGGATTATAATTTTAAAGTTCCCTTTAAAAAACGAAGATTTGATCTAAGTATCTTCAAAGAGCCAAGCACTGAAATATCGCATGAGAATATAGTTCAAGAAACTCCGATTGACTTAACTTTCGAAAGTCTCTTTGAAGAAGAACTCCTGTGTTTAGATACACCGATTAAGGAGATGTTGGTTAATTATTCACTTCCAGGGAAAAGTGTTGATTTAAGTTTTGAGGAGATGTACGGAACTGAGCTAGAATTTCTCGGCAAGGAAGTTCCAACTGAAAGGTGTGATGAATTTTTGAATAATGGAGGTGGACATATGATGAGAAAGAGCATAAAGAAGATGAAACTGGGGGAGAGAAAGTTAAAACAAAAATGTTGGTCTCCCCATTGTGCCTTATAAAGAGAACCCATTGGAATGATGGGAAACGAGCTAGAGGGATGAATCCTAAGCAGCTCTAGGTGAGAGTGATACATTTGTTGTACATATTATGGTATACTATTATTCTTTGCCTCTCTTTACATTTTTCTTCATGCATTCATGCATTTCATACATTGAGGACAATGCATGAGATAAGTGTGGGGGAGGGTTTACTAACATAGAAAAGATTAATTAATAAAAAAAAATATTTTTCTCTTTATTTGTTCTAACATTTCTAAAAAAAAAATTTAAAAAATTTTAAATTTTTTTTTTTTTTTTATAAAAAGGACAGTATTTTGACTTATTTTTTGAAAGAAACCTAAGTTAGTTTTAAGGATTAGGAAAATCATGATTAGGATTTCTAAAAACTTGGTCAAAATAAATAAATTGTTGAATTTTTAGGTATAGGAGAAGAAATTGAATAATTAGTTAGTCTTAATTTTTACCTTAATGAAATGTGCATTCCTAGTACATATCTAGGATTCTAAGAAAAAGACCTTGTGCCTCATATACATATAAAAAAAAATTCAATCACTAATTAAGCTGGATACATGTGCCTCATGAAGCATAAGTATTCACGCCTAAAGGTGAGTTAATAAATAAAATCCTTAGTTTTGTGGCCTACTTCACTCGAATTTGAGTCTGCGAGGTGTTTTCTCACCTGGTGCCCTAAGACCGACCGGTTTGGGAGCCATCGACTTTAAGTTCGCTATATGGGTGGATTAGAAAGCCTAAACTAAAGAAATATTATACATGTATTAACACATCTAATAGTCAATTAGTTAGGTATGAGGGCCTCAAGAAGCCTTGATACTTACACGAAAGAAAACTAGATGAGTTATACATGCCAAAAAAAAAAATTTTTTTTACACATCTAATAGTCAATTAGTTAGGTATGAGGGCCTCAAGAAGCCTTGATACTTACACGAAAGAAAATTAGATGATGTTATAAAAATAATAAAGAGGCATAGAGTCCAAGTTAAGGAATTCCTAGTAAAAATTCATAAGGATGCATATGATTTTTGGTAACGAAAAAGACTATACAAACATTCAATTTTGATCCTTACCTAAAATAAATAACAATTCACTTTATTAAGACTAAGTTTAAGAATGAATAAAAATGATAATCCTAAAACTTATAGACTACTTAGTCTCTTCAAATATAATTCGAATATTCTCCTTTTTATGGATTTTGTGGGTGTAATCCGCTGAAAACCCTCACGAGACAACACTCGTCCTCTAGGGTAACCTAGAGGTTTAATGGCTTGTTGCACATGCTAAGTGCAACCGTGATTCCTACGAAAGTGAGTTAGTTAGATTAGATTTTCTTTTTCTTTTTCTTTGTTTTTACTCGAGGACGAGCAAAAGATAAGTGTGAGGGTGTGATTGGTAGTGAAAAATGCATTTTTATCATAACATTTACCATCACATTTTCATATTTATTCATTTAATTCTGCACATTTATTAATATTATGTAATTTATTGTGTGCAGGCCTCGAAATAATAAAAAGGAAGAATTAAAGCCTAAAAAGAGCCCAAAAGCCCACATTCAAAGCTCAAGTGCAAAAGTGCAAATACCAAATGTCAAAAGCGCAAATACACAAGGGCTAAAGTTGCAAATATTAAAGAATAGGGAAGGATAGACTTCTATCCAACCCTAAACACTTGCAGGATGAGGATAAAAGCCAAAGAAGAGAGTGCAAAGATAAGAAAATTCGTGGATAAAAGATTTGGGATATTTGAGATCAAGGTAACTTGATTTCTAAGTTATCTCAAAATCCTAAGATAAAGAGCCAGGATCAACCTTCCAGAAACAAACGCCCAGATGGACGGATCAGGAGAGGCCACGCGCTAAAGCGCGTGGCCAACCGACACCAGAGAGCCGCAGAAACGCGGCCCAAGCCGCGTTTCTGCGGCAGTTTAGATGAGATCACGTACCAGATTTCGTGTACAGGTTTATCCAGGACTCTTCTCCCTTCTGCACCTATAAATACCCCCTGCAGTGCAACGTACAGGGCATCCAGAGACTATTAGGGTTTTCTTTTAGCCATTGTTCTTTAAATTTCTGCAAGATTGTAATTTTCATTTCATGCACGTTGTGGAGAAGAAGGAGCTTTGTAATTGGAGGATTATTCTGCAATAAAGGTTACCTTTTTCCCATTTCTTTCATTATCTTTTGAGTTATTTTTATTCTCTGTGATCTGTTTTGGTTTTCTTTTTCTTTGCTTCTTTGCAATCTTTCTTATTAAACAACATAAAAAAAAATAAATAAATTGAAAAGATAAAAAAAATGATGAACTAATTTCCTCTAGTGGTTTGCTGAGATTCTTAAAGCAACCCTAGAGCAGTTAAGCTTTGATCGGATTGATGACCATCTCTAGAAACCCTAGGTTTAATAATTACTTTTCTTGAAGATTAAACAGATAACTAGACTTCTTAATCTAGGTTGCATATTTAAAAGACTCTTCATGACTTCAAACTTAAAAACTAGGACAGCCTAAATTTAAGATTATTCTTCTCTTAAGCTGTACCTAGATGTTAGGTTGGACCATAGTTTAGTTTTTAATAATGTAACTTAGTTAGAATCTTGTATTGGTTATTCTTGCTTGAATTATTCATAATAACCTAGGGTGAATTACTTACATCTCAATATGATGATCAATCTTCTTAACTTGCAATAGGGTTGTGGTAGAAGATCAGCAAAACCACATCTTTCATATCATATATCTCAAATCTAATCTCTTTTCTCTTATTTTGAAGATACAGAGGAATCGGGTCGAAAAGCTTGCATCGCATCCTTCCCTGAGGATCACGACCCGCTTGAGCCCTTGCTACAGCGGATTCGCATTGAGACTAAGAAATCTACACTTCATTCTTTTTATTCACAAATTCTTAAATTCTCAATCAGTGCCCTAAGACCGTTTGATTTGGGAGTCATCGACAAAAGGCTCATTACATGGGCAAATTAGAAAGTCTAATAGAACTAAGGAATAATACCACCAAAATTATAAAAAAAAGAAGGAAAAAAGAATATAATGCATAAGAGTTAGAGTTAAAAAATCCCGAGTCAAAATTTCACGATCACAAAAATGTATATAACTTAGGGTAAAATAATAGATTAGATGAGTTATACAGTTTGACTCCTAACCTTAATTGATAACAAGTATTTGAATAAAGACTAAGTTTAGGAATGAAAAAGTTCAATTTTCCTATAATATAAATTATTTAATTCTTACAATAATACTTCAAATATTCTTCTCTTTCAAAATGTGCTTTCAAAATACTAACACTTTGTTTCTCTATAGATTTTATGGGTGTAATCCTCTGACAATCCTCACGAGATAAAACTCATCCTCTAGGGAAAACCTAGAGATTTAACGGCCTGTTGCACAACCTTAGTGCAATCGCGTGACCTGCAAAAGTGGTCTAATAATTTATTTGGTTTAGCTATGATGTTTTGCTCGAGGACAAGTGAAAGATAGGTGTGAGGGTGTGATCGGTCACTAATATTGTATATACATTGTCACAGTCCTGCATTTTATTTAAAAAAAACTCTGCTAATTAATTATTTTTTAAAATTTAATTTGTGCAGGCCTTTACCAAGGAAAATGAGAGAAAACGAGCCCAAAAGCCCACTTAAATTCAATTTAAATGAGCTTAATTCAAAATAGAGGATTGGGACAGATGATTTAAGGTGACCAGAGTAAATCAGAGCAGATAATATCAAATAGAAATCGGTTAAAATTGGATTTTTTTGGATTTATTCGGTTAGCTTGAGGATAAACAGAGATATCGCCAAATCCAGAGAATATATTGAAAATCCTATTGGCTAAAAGGAAGTATCGAAGTATCAATGGACCATGGACCCAGGAGCTGGCCAACTTGGTCCGATCCTGGCCGCAGATCCGCAGTTTTAAAGCTGTTAGGGGAGCGTATTGCTCCCCTATCTTCGTACACTCTTCCCTTTTGATTTTTGCCTATAAATGCTGGGATTTCTCAGTGCATAGAGAATGATGAAGCAGAGAAGGATTCTTCCTAGTTTTTCATTCTTTTTAGTGTAGATTTTTATTTTCATTTTATGTAATTTTTATTTCTTTGTAAGCATAGATTAGACTAAGATTCATGTAAGTAAGAGGGAGAGATTTATGTTGAGAGTGACACCGATGTAACCTCCTCCTTTCTTTCATCATTTCTGCAAGCAAAAAATATACTTTTTTATGTTCTTCTTGATTTTCATTTTCTTCTTCTTCTTTCTACTCTTCCTCTTTCAGATTTGATGATAGTCCAAGTGAGTCAAATAGCATCGGTATTGCTTTGCCTCAGCGAGAGCCATCGATAGCTCATGACGATGGATTCTTCCCTATGTTTATATCATTTCATACTTGCTCGAAGAAGCCTTGATGATGTAATGTGAATTGGAACTGAGTTAATCTTATGAGTTATGCGCTAATCGCCTCCAGATCAAGGTAAACATGCCAGGATTTCAGGTAAGTCATCAACTAGAAAAAGGTAAGTATTTCTTTTAGGTTTTCTTTCTTTTCTTTTAATTTTTAGTTTAGATCACCTCCATCACCAAATCTCTACTATTTTTACTTTTTTGTACAAAATCACCATCTCCTTCTATCTACCATTTTTATAATTTAACATAGCTTATTTTCTTTTTCTTTTCAAGAACTAAAAGAAGAACTTTAACCATTTTTTGTAACTTAAAAGAGAACTTGCAAAAAGCTTCCATCGCTAGTCCCTTCTTGAGGATCACGACCCGCATAACCACTTGCTATTGTGATAGAAATGAGTACTTGCACATTATATTCTTAAGTTCTGAAATTCTATATTTTCTGTGTGCAGATTCAAACTCAATCAACTATAATGATGAACAACCGTCCTCTTCAACTGGGGTGATGTCACCAGAACCACTGAAAAGTCTCTTCTAATGGTCTAATGATGAGAGAGAAGCTAGTGGATATGCTTCTTCAGTAACGGTCAGCTCTGTGCAAACGTGCAGAGTGTCAGCTAACATGGCTGATAACAACAATGATGACCTTCGGCAACGGATGGAGGCTCAAGAACAAACTTTTAGGTATAATAAGAAGTTTTGGACAATATTCAACAGATGCTAGCTCAGCTCCTGACCAACCAGAATAACAATATATCAGGAGCAATCATAATGAGGAGGAACATAATAATGGTGAAGGCCTAAGACTGAGAAGTCGAAGGAAAGTTCTTCAATGGATGCCGAGGTTATTAAAGGCATCTAAGCCCAGATTGCATCCTTAGCTCAAAGGATGAGCTGAAAAAGGTAGTTATGACTCGCCCTTACCCACTGAATGGGATTCAGTGCCATGCCTGCTGAAATTCAAATAACCTGCGTTACATACGTATGATGGTAGAGCTCACCGAACCAACATATCTATTACTTTCGGTCCCTGACTAGTAATGTGATAGATAATGATGCCATCATGGCCAGACTGTTTATCGGTACTCTCAAAGGAGTGGCCTTCGACTGGTTCAAAAGCCTTCCACCGAGTTCTATCAATTCTTGGATCGATTTGGAGATCGGTTCCTCTCTTGCTTCTATGAGGATGACACCGAGGTGACCATGGATAAACTTATTTCCACCGTGAGAAAGAAAGGAGAATTAGTCCATGATTATATTGAAAGATTCGGGAACCTATCTCTGATGTGTCCAGCAGGGATGCCATTACATATGTTATTGCAGACATGTAGGCACAACTTCTTGGACCAAGTAGAATTCACATTGGAGCTGTCAAGGCCCACACTTGAAAAGAGCTTATTGAGCAAGCTGAAATAGTCGAGAAGTCAGCTAGAAAGTTTAAGCCTTCCATACCTAAAGGGAAATAGGGCGTGAACAACAAAGGACACGACGAAATGACACAATCTTTCCAATCAAAAGGGAAAGAAACCATGCCTGTGGAGTTGTCAGGAGAAACTCCTTCGAAAACCAAGAAGGGTGGCGCTAGTAATCAAGAGTTCAAATTTCCTCTGAAACAGTACTTCTTCAAAGATGAGTAGGTGGTTACAATATTCTATTTGCTCCAAAAGGGTAATAAGTTAAACCTACCAGAGGTTTAACGCCCTAATGAAATGGAACGCACAAACGATCCCAACTATTGCCTCTTCCATAGGATGGTTCACCATTCTACCAGCAAATGCTTTGTCCTCAAGGACAAAATTCAGGTTTTGATCGACGCCAAAATTCTGATTTTAAAGTCAGAATAGAAGAAGGTCACTGCAAACATGGTGACTCTTGAATTCAATACTCTTCCAAAGTTACTGTCTCTGACGGACATGCTCCAGTCCCAAAGGCACGACTGGAGGAAAGTAATGCTTTAGTGAAGCAGCAAGAGGCTAAAGGTCTCCTTCCACTGATGTTGAAGATTGGGAAAATCATGTGGGTGCACTCAGCTCTTGTCAAAGATAAACAATGGGACTCAAGGAAACCCAAGTCAAAGGAAAATCCTGCAATGTCGTCTCTGTCTTACCAGATGAGGACAACATAACTGTAGCTTCTCTCAGTGATTCTGAAAATGAGAAGTATATCTTTGGCAGCACAGGATGTTATACCCCAACCAATAGGTTCTCAGTCCAGGAAATCATACCTGGGACAGTATGAGAAGACCACTGACGAGACACAATAGCCAACGATGTCAACGAAACTACCTCTTCTAGCTTCAGTTCCTACGCCAGCAAAAGAAGAGCAGAAAGAAGTCTGATTTGACCGCGTGTTGAAGAGAACTTCAGGCCCGGGACTTGATGCCCCTTTCTACTTTGATATATTGGGACAACTAGCCAATATTCCAACTTGGATCACTATGTACGAGCTGCTTTGTCTCTCAAAAGAGACAAGAGAGGCACTCATGGACGCGCTGGCTAATACAAAATCATTTCTGATACGTATGCTAGAAACCTGTGAAGATGACAGTCAACCCTTGTGCCATGAATGTCATCATGTACAGCTGAAAATATCTGCCACCACCTTCACTGCTGAGGACATGCTCCTTAAAGACAATAAACACGATTGACCATTGTATTATATTGGATACATCAGCTTGACGTGCATTGAGAGGGTACAGGTTGATTCAGGGTCTGCACACAGCATCATCCCTAAAAGGCTCCTCTACTTTCTTGGGATACTGCTTAACAGGCTATCAGTAACAACACTATGATATATAGTTTCAATGCAGGAAGTGAGCAATAGCATCCGAGCACCTCAAGCTCTTCTTCCCTCTGTGGCCGAGAACCCTATCTCCAGCGAGCCGCGACACCATCATGCAACCTCTCAGAGCCCGTCGCCTTGCCGAACACTCTTCTTCCCTTTGCTGCGTGAACTACTCCCCATGGTGAGTCTTTACCTCTCTTCCTTTTTATTTTCTCCCTCTGTAATATTTGCGTGGGTAGTGATTAACTACATGCATGTGTGTGCATGAGTCGTGTTAATTATAATGTGTGCATTTATGCATTATGGTTGGATAGCTACAGGCATCAATGTGTTGAATTATTAGGGTGAGTTAATCTGTGGTTGTGGGTAATTGAATGCATGTGTGTGTTAGTATATAGCTATATGTTTAATTATTTATTTGTGTTAATTATTATTGGGTGTGTATATGTGTATGCATGTGTAGGGATGTATATATTATGTGTATGTATGTATTAGTGTAAGGGTGTAATTATGTAAGTGTATGTGTCTGGGTGTACGTGTGTATGAGTATATTTATGTTTACATGTACGTTTGTTTACGTGTTGTAGCGATTCGGATCCAATTGTACGATCCAGACCTGTTGCAGGAGATTTAGATTTATGCTCGTTATGGACCCGATACACGGGTGATTCGATGACTGACCTATGAGATGATCTCGAGATTCATACCGGTTCATGCAGTGAAGACCAGGTGGCGATTCGGATCCAAAACTATGTTATTTCATATGAGTGTTTGCTCTTGTATCTTATCCTTATTTCTTGTTGTCAATATTATTCATATATTACCTTTATCGTTTCATTTAACCGTTTGATATATTTGACCAATATGATTATCCATACCATTTCATATGACATCAGTGACAGTGCCCTTATGTATCTAGTTGAATGAGCATTTATTGGTGTCATTTCATGTGTTAGTTATTCACGTTGTTGGCTTAGGCCTAGTATTGATATACTATAGACCGGACTTGATCTTGTAACTGACCTAGTTGTGATAAATCTTAGGATAATAAATATATTGATCTTGAGGTTGATTGGTTCATGATTGAGGTTAGAGATTCTTAATTTATGTGAAGTATTTGTCAGATAAATAGTTTGGCGATTATTCCGAGTGGAACTCTTGTAGATATTGAGAAAGTGTTAGATATGACATTACTTTATTGATAGACTGTTTTACCGATACATGGATATTTGTAAATATGATACCCTTGACGTTGATGTGTACAATGGGACTGACTTTTGAACTGTTAGGAGCTATTATTTATTTATTCTCGCATTGATGAGTTTGACTAATGTATTTATGACCATATTGATATTGACTACTAGATTTAGAGGTAATCTAGATGCCATGTTGATCGAGAATGTTACACTTCTAAGTTATGATCTTGATTGAATTGGATATCGATGATTGAATACATAGGAGATCTTTATTAATAGAATAAAATCTTGGACTGAGCCTATCAGTAGACTCGATTGGATTGGAGTTGACTTGGGAGTTGAGGAATAGACGTTGATTGGGTTGACCTGACCTGGTGGATTACACACACACATACATACATACTTGATATGTTACTTGAGTTTGGGGCTCTTGTGATTGACCTTGATAGAAGTGAGAGTGTGTGATGATCTTGATGGGAATGGCATGTGGGGATTTGATTAGATGTATCAGAACTTGTAGTTATTTTATTTATTGAGATTTGGATATATCGGTGACTCAGAGGATATATATATCGATGACTTGAGGATCAGAGTAGATTGATAGGGTGAGAAAGCTAATTAATAATTCATTGAGATGGTCGTTAACTTACCAGATCACTTGATGTAAATTGATATTGGATGTTCACAATGATCGTATTGAGACTATAGATTGATGGATCAGTTATTATGGTACCCTAGTATAGATGGATGAGATGTTGATCAGTTTTAGATGAAACTATCTATTGAGCAGTATCCGGGCTTGTTATTGTTTTAATTCATATTATTGAAAGTTACTGAGAAAATATTGTCAGACTGTAACATATACATTGTTCTATTATTCTACCATTTATACGGTAATATTGTCCACATTATTATTGTTATATTATTGATATTATTATTGTCACCATATCGTCCCAGTAATCGAAATAACATGAATATTGATTGATCTAATAATAATGTAAATAGACAGCTTACATCAGGATTGGAGAAATTGATGGAGGAGACAGCATCTGTATTTTTTGTGGACCTAAGATACAGGTTGTGCAGCCAAGATACAGTTCCACTACAGGGTTCCGGGAATGACTGATATCCCGTATTGTTCATATTGTTATTGCTATTGGTATTGACTTCTTAGCTGTAGGACCTAGTTGAATGCCAAGTGATTGGACCGTGATTCTGGATATGTATGGAACTTACCTAAAAATAGACAATGTCTCTTTTATTGATTTCAATAACATAAGACTTTGACTGACACATGTGATAGGCATAGTACGGGATGCATCGATTATAGGTGGCAATTGTTGTTCGCTGACATAATTGATAATAAAACTGAAATCTTATATTGATATTTCAGACTGAATATAGATAAATACATGTTATAATAGACACGTGATTGTACGCTGGACCCTAACTTGACTTATTCTTCCCACATGATATATATATATATATATATATATATATATATATATATATATATATATATATATTTATTCTTCCCACATGAGATATATATATATATATATATATATTATATATATATATATATATATATATATATCATGTGGGAAGAATAAATATATATATATATATATATATATATATATATATATATATATATATATATATATATATAATATATATATATAGACTGTGATAGACACCTGACCTGATTTGACATTTGATTTTTGTATTGACTGACTTTATTGCTCTCATTCATGTTACTTATGTTATATCTGTCTTATTTCAGTACTGTTTATCATTATATATATACTGTTTATATACTCGAGCACTTCTTCCTTTTTTTACACACTCATTAGGTCGCTTCTGACGACCCTGTACGTTCAGATATTGGACATTTTATTTATTTGATCAGGTGTTCATTAAGATTGTCTGCTTTACGAGGAGCTGGAGTTTTCTTTCTATCTATTTTGGTATTCTTGTCTTCTTTTTTATTCTTTTTATTCTGTAGTTTCTCTGATTTTCTATACATTGCTATCATTATTTTTTCTGTATTCATATGATATCATGTGTGGACATCCATATGTAGCATTGTAGTGATATTGATTTATCGTAGTAGACTTATTAAAGCTTGTTCAACTTACTTTAGGCTTAGCGTGTATATGAGGAGTAATTTTTTCGCGTATATACATCGCTGACTCTCACTATACTCTGTTTCCATGTATTTTGGGAAGCGGGGCGTGATACATACTCTTAATCAAAGAAAACAAAAGAAAACGAGAAGAGATGTGATATGGACTATAATTTGGTATCGAGGTCGATTCTTGGTTCCACGCGCCATTGATCATCGCAAGAGGATCAGCTGAAGAATGGAATTGAGGCCGATGATTGCTTCCTCTTCTTGATTCCGAAACGATTCTGGTGGAGGGGGAGAGAGAGGCGGCATTCAACGTGGGTGAGAGATGGGGAGCAACAATGGTATTGAATAGGGAAAAAGAGAGGAAGGGAGCATCGATCGGTGAGATGAGGGCTAGAGCTAGGGTTTTGTTAAGATAGGGATAGAACCGAAGAAGAATATGGGAGGAAATAATGCTGAAGTTTTTCTTTTCGGGATGAATGTCTGAAAAAGAGATATATAAAGTAATAACATTCACCCTCTCTATAGAGGCATGATTAAGTAACTAATAACGGCTCTCTGTCTCAACGCTGGAGTTAAATCTGTGACAGCTCTCTGGCCCAACGGTAATAGCGTTTGACTCTTTTCTAATTATGAAACTAATCAGTCAATCTCATGCGATCACAACCAAATACGCTTACAAGTAAGAATCTGACATAAATTTGTATTTACATGCCAACTGGTGCTCTCAACAGAATAAATATAAATAATATAAATACTAATGTATTACTATTGGCAGTGAAAAACCGACCGATAAGTCACCGCCAAGCAATAATGAAGAAGGGGGAAAGGAACGAGGGGGAGGAGGAAGGAGGGGGAGGTGAGAAGAGAAGAAGAAGATGAACGGACAGACGGACGGATAAACAAAGTTTCTATATGATTACGAGAGAAAACCTCCATTCTGTTTGTTTGATAAGATTCATATTTCCTATAGTTATCAATCCTTAAAAATAAGAAAGAGCTTTAAAATAGAAAAGAAAATAAAATGTGTAAAGGAAGAAAATCTATATAAAAAATTATTTTAAAAAAAGAAACAAAACAATAATGAAAAGGGCATTTTTTAAAAATTCCTATTTTTGGATTTAATTACAAAATACCTCTAAAAAAATAATTATAAAAACTGATTTCTGAATGTCATGCCGGCACAATGTAGGTGTTGAGCAGTTTTCACCTTACTAATTGACATAATTGATTTCAAGCACATCATCAAGTGTGATGCTGATTTGATGTTCATTCCAAATTAACTCATATCTGCCGTAAGTACCATAGTTGCTATGTTGAGTATCTCTCCATTTGTAGCAGTTGATTATGCTTCTCATCCAGCATGATGTTGATATATGCCTCAGTATCATCAACTAGGGCCTATTTGGTTGTCGTAATTGGTCATAATCGTAAGTCGTAATTGGTAAACTCTTTTACAGTTGTAAATGAGTTACATGCATGTAGTTTTACGGTGTTTGGTTGGTAATGAAAAATTATAAGTGAGAAAGTGTACTGTATTTTATGGCGTTTGGTTGTCATAATGTGTAAGTCGTAATGAAAAAGTTAACCACAAAATTAACTATTTGATAATTTAAAAATTTAAATAAATATCAATAATACTAAAAATAGTAATATTAAAAATAAATAATTAATAATTAAAACAAATATATTTAAAAAAATATATATTAAATAAATGATTAAAAATTAAAAATTAAAAATTAGTAAAAATTAAAAATATTAAATAATTAAAAATATAATCTAATAATCAAAACTTATTAAATTTACATTAAATATTACTAATCTATAAATAAGTAAGAATTAAAATTAGGTAGAATAGATTATATTAATCTAGAAATAAAAAAGATTAGCCTAGTAATAAAAATTCTAATATTAAAATATTAATTTATTAATAAAAACTTTAATCTACTAATTTTATTTAATCTAATAATTTAAAATATTTCTCATAAGATAAAAATTAATTTAATAATAAAAAATATTAATCTAATTATAATTAATTGTCTACAGTACAGATTTGTATGACCACAAAATTAACTGTTTGTGCTGTAAGTGGGTTGTAAGTGGGATTAAATGTTTGTGCTGCAAGTGATCATAAATGAGATGCAAGTGTATTTACAAATTACGGCCCAAACAAACACCGTAAAATTTACGTGGCCATAGTCACTTTGCGATTTCAGCCTTTACTATGAAACAAACGCGCCCATAATCTCTTAGCTTTAACCATGCACAAAGGCACATGACAATGTAGCAATAAGAATATGCATAGTAATTGTATCTAAGGACATGTTTGAATTCATGTTAGTGAGAGGAAAATGAGAAGTAGAAAGTGGGAGTGAAAAATGTGAAAGTGTAGTGAAAATTGTGATTTGTAAAAATAATTTTTTCATCTTTGGTTGTAATATGGAAGTGTAAGTGAGAAAATATATTATATTTTTCGGTATTTGATTAGTAATGTGAAAGTGAAAGTGAAAAATTGATCACAAAGTTGATTACAAAATAATATTAAATTAAATATAATTTCTGAAGTGACATTTTTTTGAACTGTAATTGGACTGCAAGTGATATTTAATTGATGTCATTAAATTTAATGAATTAAGGTACAACTTATTACAAGTGAGATTTATATGATCACAAATTAACTGTAGCAACCTGAAAGTGGGAAATAGGCAGTATAAAAGGAGGTGTAAAAGAAAAAAGAGAAAAGAAAAAAAAGGTTTTTCCCATTTCTCTTTTTTCATACAAAACAAACAAGAAAAGTAGGAAATGAGTTTTTAATTTATCTTTTTCCTCCCTCCCACTTTTAGAACCCAAACACGCCCTAAAGAGAACAACTATATATATCAGTAAGAAACAAAGAAAGAAGAAATGTAAATAAAAGTTAAAACCATCATTTAATCCTGCTACATCAAATAATGTTTTGTTAAGAAGTGCAGCTCAAAGTGGAGTGTAGTTTTGCACAGTATTCATGTGTTCCTATGACCAGCTACAAACCTCATGTTCACTCTAAGTGCTTCTTGGCATAACACCCACCGACAGATCGGGAAACTTATCAGATGCAATTAATTCTTTCAATAAAAAAGAAACTAGGGATCCCCAAGGGGATGAGTTCCGACAAGAGGGAAAGTTGGCGTTTTATGTTATCTGAAGTTATGCTCAATTATGAGTTACAATAGAATTGAATAGGTCAAATCTAGATGCTTACTTTAAAGGGGTTGAAATTTCAAGTGAAAGGGACTCATTGAAATCCCAAACTTGTCCTTGCCTTAAATGAAAACGAATTTAAAGAATAAATGTTGTGATGATTTTTTGAAGAAAAATGAGGTTTTGTTTTCAAAACTTGAATTGTTTTAGAAGAGATGATTCTTTGAAAAATAAAATTGTTTTAATTTTAAAAGAACTAGATTTAGTTTCAAAGAAAAATATTTCTTTGAAAAATGATTTTGATTCTCATTCTTATCATGATTCTATTGTTATACCTTCTATTGATAAGAATGCATGCTCCACTCCTTCTCCAACAATTGAAAATGATATTTGCATGTTGAAGAAAAGTGTAGATTGTTTAGGCTCCACTTTGAGCCAATGTGCTATGGATCACAAGAAATTGGAATTCATGTTTCGAAAGAAAAAAGTTTCACATATTTATGCACACCAAACATGGCATACATGGCTCATCGTGATCACACACATGACACCATATTTTTCTCATGTGTACACTTGTACACATTGTGGACGTAAGGGCCACCTTGTAAAGTTTTATTATGATAGAATACATAATTCAAATTTTGCAAATAATTGTTTGGGTTAGAAATGTGTTAACCCCATAGACCCAAAAAGGTATGGGTACCAAAATCTACCACTATTATATTTGATGTAGGTATTGGGCTCTTCACTTGACGTGAAGGTTTTGGTGCCTTGACGGTGGTTGCATTTGAGCTTGATGGACACTACATTGGATGCATCACCTTCAAGGATGTTGGGAGGACCACCATGGTTTGCAGACCTAGCGATTACCCTATTGGTTTTGGTAACTATCTCTAACTTCTATCTTATTTACATACTTTTATAAGAATTTTTTTAGCATGTATTGGTTTTCATGTTTTTTCATATTTGTTATGTTAAACACAATATTAATTAGACTTAAGATATACATAAATATGTTGGCCCAGGGCCTTCCACTCTAGTTTTGATGATGATTAACTCATGTAGTTATGTTTACTAATTATCTTGTGATGTTTAGTTTCAGATCTTTTATCAAGATATTAGTTTGGTGATTAGCTTCAACAAGATGATTTTGAAGCCTTTCACATGGTGATTCCAGAGCCCGAGCATCAGATCATATATAGCACTCGTGGGAGTCAAGCTCGGTGGATCGAGTCGACTTGAAGACGGAGTTCTTCAAGAAGACTTAGGTATCCTAGTTTAGATTTTGTTTAGATCCATTTGTAAAGACTAGATAGTGTGATATGCTCAAGTTCACTATACACACACGTTTCATGTTTTGGATTTTTCGATTTTTGGTTTAATCGATAATGGTTTTCATGAATAGATAGTATATCAAAACAAGTTTACTTGTTTTTATATATATTATATTCATTCTATATACATCTATGCTTCATTTCCTAGACAAACTTATTTGGTATGTCTATTCATGAGTGTTGTTGTTTTGGTGTTCTAACCAAAACATATATTTGGTATTTAAAGACAAAACTATGATATGTATATGTTTCATGTATATTGGACTTATGTTCATATGCAACATGCCTAATGTGTTTAAATATCATGTTTTTGTATTTAATGAGTTTTAGGAAAAATCAGATTTCCTATTGAAAATACAAGTTTGGATAAATACAGGTTTTGGTTTTCGGAATATTTGTAAGACACAAAATAGTTCAAAAT
>JAVJIF010016839.1:0-100774 GCA_038442645.1 Agave tequilana | reverse complement strand
CCGACCATTACCCAAGTCAATATTCCATATCTAGACTAGGATAGATGACACTATACATAACCATTAACGCGCGCGCGCACACACACATATATAGAGAGAGAGATACTAGTGTCATTCTAAAAGTATTTGAGCCTGAATCCTTCCAACTCAATACAACTCTTGGAGATTCGAATACAAGATCCACTCTGTTGAAGTTGATCTATATTATTTCAAATATCTATAAACCAAAAATCAAGTATTTTGAATACTTTTTGCCCATCCATCAAGCAACTCAAAATGGAAGACCAAAAGTAGTGAGTTGGTTAGATCTATGTCTTTAGACATACAAATTCTCGATCCAGCCATTTGATTATGATCTAAACATTAAAAACCTATTACAAACTAATATTTGTTAGGTTTCAAATGATCTACACCGTTACACTAACCAACTTACTATTTAGGCCGTCCGTTTTCTCCTACTTGATGCATGAGCAAAAAGTATTCAAAACACTTGATTTTGGATTTATATATATTTGAAATAATATAGATCAATTTCAACGGAGTGGATCTTGTATTCAAATGTCGGATATTGCTATTTGAGTGGGAAGGATTCGGCCTCAAATCCTTTTGGAATAACACAATTATATCTCTATCTATATACATACATACATACATACATATATATATATATATACACACACACACACACACATACATACATACATATTCATACATACATACGTATATATACATATATATCTATATGTATAGATATACATATAGATATATGTATATGTATGTATGTATGTATGTATATGTATATATGTATATAGAGAGGGGGGATTTGTACCTCAACCGCTAGCTGAGAGAGTCTCTCTCAGCTGGCAACAACGTGGCTGAATTTCAGCCACAATTTTGAGCACTGCTATCATGATCGCAGTTTTTTGTGAGGACTGTGATCAAGTCACATTATTTTTCTAAGGACTGCTACCATAGTAGCTGTGTTTTATGAATACTGCGACCATGGTCGCATCCTTTTTCTGAAGATTACTATCATGATCTCAGTCCTAATTACATTGAAAATATATAATTTTTTAGGACTGCGACTATGTCGCAGTGGACTGCGACCATATTGAAGCGCCAGCTGAGAGAGTTTCTCTTAGCTGGCGGCCGAGGTACATCTCTCTCTCTCTCTCTCTATATATATATATATATATATATATATATATATATATATATATATATATATAGGGAGCTGATCCCCTAAGAACGGTTCTCACGGATTTCTTTGAGAACTTTCACGTGGGTCGTCGGATCTGATAGATCAAATCAAATAAAACTAGATCTCTATCAGATCCGACGGCCCACGTGAAAATTCTCACATGAATTCGTGAGAACCGTTCTTAAGGGATCAACTCACTATATATATATATATATATATATATATATATATATATATATATATATATATATATATATATATATATATATATATATATATATATATATATATATATATATATATATATATCCTTGAACCAATTTGTACACAATATCAACTATCTATGCTACTCAATAACATCATCTATACAAATGTATATACAAACAAAATACTTAAATATAATCAATCGCTTGGTGGATCCACACGAGAATTACTCTAAGTTATTCCAATGTTACACCTTTGCCTTAAGTCAATTCTCGCTCAGTATTCACCTAAGAGATATTAAATTTGTGGGGGTATGAGATTATAGCTCAATGTGTGAAGTTAATCTAAAATTTCAATTTAATAGGGTATTAGTAGTGTGTAAGATACATGATCCAAGAAAAAACGTGATCATTTCTCTAAATTGTAAGTGAATATAAATGTCTCAACTACATTGTTCATTTACTTCAAACTGCTTGTTCATTTAACACCAAAGAGTGTATAAACAACAAACATCGGGTTAGAATTGTAATTTTAAAGGCCCAAAATGTAATATTTTTTGTTCATTAGGGGTCCAACATAATTTTACCTTTCTTTTAGATTTCGAATCGGGTCGGGTTTAAACAGGTTGGGTCCAGATTTAATTTTGAAACCCATTATAGGTTTCTTTTAATCCAACAGCTGCTGCTGCTGCTCTCCGTGCCGCCAGCCGCTCGGCCCTCACCACCAACTCCGCCACCTCGCCACTGATCACCTGGACTCTGTGGCTTGCCGTCGATCACCAATAGAGAATGAGAATGAGAGGAGGTGGTGAAAAGAAGAAGAAGAAGAAAATAGTGGTGGTGCTCTGACGGTTCTTGGACCCCTGCCTCGCCGTCAGCCTCCTCAGAGGCGGAACTAGGAATAAATTTTGGGATAGGCTGCAATTTTTTACAACATATACTTAAGAATTATATGAATTTGTCAAAAGAATAAAACAATATTCTCCACTAAATCAAGAGTTGAATTAGGAATAAATTTAGTAAAAGAAAAATCAAAACAGAAGAGATTCTAACACAATATACGAGAAAGAACAAAAATAGAAATGATTTTAACACAAAATATGAAAAAAAAATGGGCCGGGCTGTAGCCCGGCCCAGCCCACTATTGGGTCCGCCCATGAGCCTCCTCAACCTTCAGAGCCACCGTCGTCCGCCTGGCTTGACCGGCCAAACCCCAAGGAGAAAGAGGAAAAGAGATAGGAGTGCAAGGGGGAGTGGGTATGGGGGTGAGAGATGGGTGAGAGGGAGGTGTTTGTGAGATATATGGGGGGGGGGGGGGGGGGAGAGAGAGAGAGAGAGAGAGAGAGAAGGATAATCAAAATGAGGATTTCTCCCTCAATTTTCTTTGATCAAGCCTTCTCATGCCACCAATCCTCTCAAGTTCCAAGTCTTCTCTTCCCCATGCCAACTCCTCCTCCATCAAGATCAAGCTAATCCTAACCTTTCACTTCCCCTTCATCAAAACCAATTCCATCCAAGGCCTCCATCTCGCCATGACTCATTTCTCCTCTAATCATCCCTAACTTGCATTTAAATTATGATTTAGTGCTAAATAATAAAATGTGTGTTGGCTTGGGCTCATTTTATTTGTTTTATTTATTGTGTGACTATGAGCTTAGGTATAACTTAAAGGAAATAAGAGGAAAAGATGGGAGGAAAGGCTGGCATCTCTAATTTCATTTATTTGTATTCACAATTTATTGTAACTTGAATACAAAATATTTATCCTTTATTTTAATTAAATTCTATTAATTTTTACGATAATATAATCATCACATGAATTATCAGTTTTAATTACGAGATATTATCTCATTAACTGAAATTTTGTAGTATTACCCAGAGTGTTAAAAATTGGGTGTTACAATAATATTTTAATAGTTATATAGAAAAACATTTCTTTTGATTTATTTTTTAAAGATCATGTGGTATATAATACTCGTTAATTTGGAGATTATCTAATTTTCTTTTATTGTAAAATGCATGTGCATCAAGTGCACGTAAAATTGAAATTCTTTTTATATGAGATTTTTATTTACAAGATTTTGCTATTAGTTTCATAATCAACAAGTAAAATTATCTAAGAGGAAGTCTATCAAATTTCAAAAAAGAAATCTAACATAAAATATAGTTATTATCAAACAAAAATACAACTAAAAAAAATGTCTAAATACTAAATATGAAAAAGTGCAAACTTTTCTTTCTCTTAAGTCTTCATGTCCTAAAGTGCTTGTAAACCCCGACGACTTTCCAATATATATTTACAACTGATTGATGCTCATGTAATTTAAATAATTCATAACGTTTCATAAAAAATTTGCTATCAAATTCATAATAATTAAAATAAATATAAGTGGAAATATATAAAATCCCATAAAAAAAATTATGGTATAGGAATATATATATATATATATCTGTGTGTGTATTATATCAAATAAATTACATCTATCTAAAAATGAAACAGAGTAAAAAAGAAAAAGAAAAAGAAAAAAAAGAATGTAACAAAAATTATAAACTTATTTGTCTTTGTATATTTTCTTTTTCTACTTTTTGTTTCTCCTTTTTTAGATGATAAGTGAGCTTCTTAAAGGACTATATGGAGGAGAAAACTAGATGAGAATTTGAAATTTAATAGGTTTCATAACTAGAACATGTTAGAGTAAAAAAATGACGAAATGAACTTTCTTTTTTTTCGATTTGACTACTCTTCAAAAATTAAAACTTTGGAATACCTGTTGAAAAAAGAAATATTGAGTAAATAGAAGAAACATGAGAGAAGTTTTTAATTGAGATTCTTCATTTCTTATCATGAGTTAGTGTGATTTAGAATTATTTTAATTGAGATTTTCTTCGGTACGTCAATCCTATTATGATTTGAAATTCTTTAATTGAGGTTCTTTTTTTCTCAATCAAATGTAAGAATTTTATAGGTTTGGCAATTAAAATATGATTAGAGTAGAAAGTTGAAGAAATGATATATATATTTTTTTATAGCTTCGACCAATTGTAAAAAATTAAGTCTTGGAGTAGCAATTAAACGAAAATATTAAGAAAATAGAAAGAGAAAGAGATAAGTTTTAGTTATGAATCTTCTTTTTCTTAATCATGAGTAGGTTTAATTTAGAATTCTCTCTAATTGAGATTTTATTTTAATGGGTAAATTGCAAAAAAAGGTACAAGAGTTGAAGAAATCTCAAAATGGATACTAAACTTTTTTCTCTCAAATTCAAGGCTCCACATCTCTTTTTTTTTTTTTTTTAATTTTCATTGGTTTCTTGGTTATCTAGTCGCGTGCAAGGAACATGACCTAAATTTTAGACTGAAATGCCCTTCTTCTTCACTTCTTAACAACTTTCATTCTAATTTCAAAATTGAACTCATAAATTCTCCCTCCATGCTATTGTCAGCTTTAGTCTTTCTCTTGCACCATGTTATTGGAATCCATTTTAAACATATATATACATGTAAATAATGTATCAAAATTACAACAATTCATATGATTGCCATATAAAGATTTGAGGTTATATTTTGAGAAAAACTAAGTGATGGATACCTAACACCTACTTGTGATATATCTTTTTCTCAATTTCAATTGTACATATTTTTGTCAAAAGAAAAAAAAAAAAACTAAGTGAGGGAGAGTTTCCCAAAAAATGTAGCATGAATTAAGCAAGAGAGTTTTTGAGTTTGTACACAGTTTTGAAAATGAGTTGTGTAAGTCCTTGTGTATATTATTAAGAGAAATGAAGTGACTTTATTATAGTGTGAACGTTTTCGTAAACTCATAGTTATACCATTATTATTTCTAATAGGAGCCGAGAGGAAGAAAGGATATATCTCTAGAGAGACCAATGAGAAGGGAGGGGGAGAGAAAAAGAGAGAGAAAATGGGTCAAGGGAGATAAGAAAAGAAGAAGGGTAAATTGATCTTAAACTGACTTATGTGCATGACACGTGTTAATGTAGGGAGCAAATATTTCCACCCAAAAAAAATTCTGACACCACAGGATTAAGGCACCTTTATTTTTTGTTAAAGCACATCAGCAAAATTTAAAAAATGACAAAAATGCCCCTTCTCCCTCCTTCCTCCCCCCTCGCCGGTGAGCTCCCCGCTCCCCCTTTCCCTCCCCCCGCGACCGCCGGCCCCCACCCCCCCCCCCCCCCCCCCCCAAAAAAAAAAAAAAAAACAAACTCCCATGCCCTCCTCCTCCCTAACGAGCTCCCCCCAGTTCGTTGGGGCGGGGGGGGGGGGGGGGAGGGGAGGTGGAGGCTGCTTGGGGGGTCGGGTGGCGGAGGCCGAGGGGAGGAGGGGGAGCGAGGGTAGCCGGGGAGGGGGAGGAAGGGGGAAGAGGAAAGAGACATTTTAGACTTTTCACCAAGGATGAAATTGTCAAAAAAATAATAATGACAAACTTGTAATAGCTTATGGGGTGCTTTCATCATTTTTTGGGTGGAAAAATCCGCTCCCATTAATGTGGGCTCAAAACTAACAAGCCGCTAACATAAAGTATAAAGTTTCGTATCCATTTCGAGAAAAAAAAATTTCGTACCCATTTTGAGATTTGTCCAAACCTCGGGTACTCGTTTTGCAATTTACCCTATTTTAATCAATGCAAGTGATTAAAACAATCATGTTATGATTTGAGATTTTTAATTGAGGCTTTCACACTAATACTATTATGATTTGGCGTCTTTTAATTGAGATTCTCTTTTTCTCAATAATAGCTTAGTACCTCATATTCATTTCCAGGTGCTAGATTGTCGCTGGCCAGCCACCACCAAAGGATTATCAAATTTAGCAGTACTCTTCAACTCGAACCACGAGACATCAACTTTTCGTCCATTCGCAAAGGGTCTCTCACTGAGGATGAAGGAGCTTCGGTGTCGTCCTTCATCGCCATGAAGCCAAAAGATCCCAATCGTTATTGTCTGCCGATATAGAATCAGAGAAAAATATGCATCGTAGGCTCAGCGAGTAAGGCCTCCACTAACTTGCCTCCGAGAATCCTAACTGTATTTGGGGACTTTGGTAGCCAAGGCAAACGTGAAGCCCCGTTAGTGGATTGAGAAGATGAACATCTGGTTTCTAATGAACCGTCAAGAATGGAAAAAGATTTGCAGACCCAGTTCTCACTTTGATGCTGGATACATCAGGGACGAGCACTCAACGAATGCTGACGGGACCGTCGTCGCTTTACATGGCGCCTAGTCTTGAAACCATTGAAGTCTTTGAGAAAATGACGATGAAAAGGTTGGCGGGCTATTGTCAGAGGCTCGCAACAGACTGAAGATGATTGTTTGTTAATTGCTTTGGAGTAGAGGTCACTTACTTTTCCACTTTCGTCTAGATAGCAAAATCGATTATAGCGTTGATCAGTGAAAAGTTTTACTCAGGTTTTACTTCTACTTTTTTATTTATTTTGTTAAATTGTTTATGGGTGCGAGTATGCGTTTTTTTTCCCAATCAAATGTGAGAATTTTATAAATTTAACAACTAGAACACAATAATGATAATAGACAGTTGGAGGAAAAAAAAAATTTTTTTTAGCTTTGGAGTGACAATTAAAAGAAAATATTAAGAAAATAGAAAAGCATGAGAGAAGTTTTTAGTTAGGATTCTTCTATTTTTAATTATGAGTTGGGTTGATCTAGAAATTCTTTTTAATTGGGATTTTATTTTAATCAATATACCAATCTTATTATGATTTCGAATCATTTAATTGAGGTGCTTTGTTTCTCAGTGAAAGGTTGGATAGAAGAAGCATGAGAGAAGTGTGATTCTTCGTTTGTAATCATAGGTTGGTGTGATTTTAGAAATTATTTTTAACTGAGGTTTTTTTTTATCAGCATACCAATCATATTATAATTTGAAATCTTTTAATTAATGTTCTCTTTTTCTAAACAAATGTGAGAATTTTATAGGTTTCACAATTAGAACATGATTAGATTTGAAAACTGAAGAAAAGAAACTTTTTTTTTAAGCTTTGATCAATGGTAGGAAATTAAGTTTTAGAGTAGCAACTGAAATAAAATATTAAGGATATAGAAAAAGCATGAGAGAAGTTTTTAGTCAGCATTCTTCTATTCTTACTCATGAGTTTATTTGATTTAGAAATTCCCTTTAATTGGATTTTATTATCAATACACCAATCTTATTATGGTTTGAAACATTTTTAATTAAAGCAATCAATACACCAATGCTATTATGATTTGAAATCCTTTAATTAAGGTTCTTTTTCTCAATGAAAGGTCGAGATTTATTATGATCTAACAGTTTAAAATCACTCTTGATGAAAGCGCAATTGATGCTTTTATAAGTAGATATATAGCATAGATAGAGATAGATTAGTTTAGTACTAAGACTTATTAACTTGGATTTTAGTAAAAAAAAAAAAAAACAACTGTTAGATTGCTTATTACTCCAAGCTAAGAATCCATACTATGAAGGAGATGGGCAAAAAGGAAAATAATTTGGCACTAAGCCAGTAATAAATTTGATACATTACACTAAATAGTACAAATTTATTTTAGGTTTAATTGCAACTCTAACGAGGGATGAAGCCTGCAAATAGACTAATGATATTGTTCATCTTGTAAATTTGCTAATACATAATAAAGGAATTGATTAAACTTCAATGAAAATCAATCAATTAATGACATAAATCAAAAAGTCAAAAAGTTATAACTTCAATTCTTAATTATTAGACAGAAAGTTTGCGTACAAAAAAAAAATAAAATCAAATGGGTTCTTATAAACTTGTTCATTACTCATTTTCAGTTTCTGATTTAGCTTCTGATATTTCAGAACTTGTTCTTTTATTATTTATCTTTTGATGTTGAGAATTTTATCCCTAAGCATTTTTAAGTTTGAGAATTTTATCCCTAAAGATGTTCATTTATTATTTTTATATTGATCTATTAAATCACGTAAAATTTAATAAAGTCCCTAAATTAGCTGATTTGATAACTAATTTTATAAACATTATGTGCCAATTTTATGCTTAATATAATCATTTAGACTAATACTAGTATTGGTAAGAATATAAAAAGTTCAACTAGGAAATTATAGTTCATTAAGATGAAAATTAAACAAAAGTTTTTTTTGATTATTAAATATGATCATTAATTATTTATAATTATTAAATATAAACATTACGTGCTTAATTAAATAGAATAACAAGTTAAAAAGAATATTGAAAATAGTTAATAATAATAACATTAAGATGAAACTAAACAAAAATAAATTTTCAGTTATTAAATATGGTAATTAATTATTTAATATTATTAAAATACAAACATTACGTGCTTAATTAAACAGAATAACAAGTTAAAAAGAATATTGAAAATAGTTAATAATAATAATAATAATAATAATAATAATAATCAATATGGCATCATCTAAGTTGGGCCCGGACCTGGCCCATCAAATATTTGGGTTGTTGGGCTAGCTAACTTCCTTTTTATTCTGGTAGACTTGGAACATTTTGCCTTCCTCTTTCACCGAGCTTTTTCTAGGGTTTTGGCGACAGCGGCCATGGTGAAGAACAAAGAAAGGAAAGTCAACGTCTCTGGAAAGCCGAAGCACTCCCTTGACGTCAACCGAAGCAATGGCGCATCCGCCGACAAGGGCTCCCGGTCCGCCGCCACGGTCCGCCGCCTCAAAATGTACAACACGCGTCCGAAACGAGATCGAAAGGGGAAGATTTTGAAGCACGACTTGCAGTCCAAAGAGATCCCCAGTACTCGAATCGAGCCTGATCGCCGCTGGTTCGGTGAGAAATGCTCGGTCTATGTTTTGATTTAGTGCAGTTTTTTGTGGTTTAAAGTAATTTGTTTTCCTCATGTCTCTCATGTTCAATTGCACGATGGAATTTATCTTGTATGATAACCATTGATTTTGAATAATGATCATATTTCTAATTTTTGTTGAATGTATTTCTTTTTGCTGTTGGAATATAAGGCACATCCGAGGCCTCTTTTGACATTTGCAAACTGTTCCCAGACTGCAATCTTCACAAGATCAGAAACACAGTAGAAAACTTTTGAAATTAGCAACCAATTATCGTATTTTGAAATTTCACGAATATAGCAACTAAATGGAAAACTCACTATTTAATTCACAGCCATCTCATGATTTGGAAAAGAGAGAAAAAAATGTTGGACAAAGCAAGCGGTGACTTGCTTTTTAGTGGTCCGTAATTTAAAATTAAGTGTTTCTTAATTTTGATGGTATGCGAATCATTCTCTGAAGATATAACAATATAATTGTCTAGTGTAAAACACTGGTTCTTTAAGATTTACTTGCTTTTTATTTGCTCCAAAAAAATCATAAAAGAAAATAAACACAGTAGAAATTTAGCTTTCACAGCTTAGTAACTGAATATTGTACTTAGTTTAGATCTCATGAGCATGTTTGATGATTGAGTTGGGAATGCATGTCATGTTTACGCTCAATTTTTTTTTTATTTACATACTCTTTTTGTTTCATCTGTTAGATTCTTATGCTGTGCTAGTTAATGTTGTCTCTGATCAGTTCATATTCACCTTGTAGGTAATACACGCGTTGTTAACCAGAAAGAACTTGAATTCTTCCGGGAGGAGTTACAGAGCAAACTTTCTAGTAACTACAATGTCATTTTAAAGGAGAGAAAACTACCTCTTTCTCTTCTGAATGACCATCAGAAGGTGGAGCATTTTTGTTCGCGTTTTCTCTCTTTTTGTTGAGTTCTTTATTTAATGTGCACACAATATATCAGATAAAAGTATTGGTAGTTTTTTCCCCCTAAGTGTACTATTTTTAGTTATCTCTATTACTTGGCATCCCTCGCTACTTCCAATGCCTTTGACTGTAATTATTTTCTTACTCTCTTTAACCTCTATCCTCTACTTGAGTCTGCATAGATCTCTTATGTTACCTTTTTCCGTCCGTTTTTTTTTGGTGCCAATTTTTACTCATTGTTCAGTACAAATGTGCTATTGCTGATACTCTTTAGTGAACTGTACACCTATCTAATTAGTACCACGACTGAGTAAGACATGAAATGTTATTGGTTTGATAGAGGTTTTATATGGTTCATGACTTCCTGTGGACCATCTGATATGATTTGATTATAAAATTAGAAAATAAACCTCTTCCTTCTACAGTTCTTTCTTTGCCAGCAAAAAGCCGAAAAATGGTGATGTGAAGAGGTTCTAGCGAGACATTTTAGAGGTAGTGAATGTATGGTTGAGTTCAATGACTAGAGTTAAATTAGGTGAGGTGATATGCCTATACCTAAGGTTATAGTTGTCGTTTGGAAAACCAAGGAAGTCTGGAAGTTAGTTGATGTTGTCTGCTTGGGGGAGTTCTCTCTTAACAAGAGGAAACATGGTGTGAAATATGGGAGTCTTTCATTTTAATCTCTTTCACATCAGCTTACTTCATGCTGCAATTTCATGTTTTATTCTGTAAGTAACGTGGAATGTGGGGGACTCGGAGAAAACATATCTTCAGTTGGCTTATGATTTCAGGATGACCCTTAAGTCTGTCAACTTTTAACAAGATAAATTAGTGTTAGGATGGTAATTGTTAAATTTGTTCTTCCGAGGCCCAAACCATTTTTATTTTACTGATAGTTTTGTACAGATCTTGGAGTTGGACACAATTTAGATGCGTTTAATCATCTCGAACGGTTTAAACTGTATGGTGGCATTGATTTTCAGTTTGAAGAGGATCATACTATATGATAGAAAAAAATGTAATCTATTAGCAATTCCCAAGTTTTATTTGGAGAGGGACATCAAGTCACATCTTTGAGGAGAAGGCAAGGTTATGATCAAAATTATTTGGGGGCTTATGGAATATGTCATGTAAATTCTTTGAATGTCGGATTTTAGCATTCGACTACATTAAAAATTTTGTGCTTTAACAATCAAACACCTGCTGTGAAGCTTAAATTACACTTCTATTAGTTTCCAAACTGGTTTCAGATCATCCATACCACAAACATTTCTCCCTATTGTTCTGCATATGCTTCACAATGATTATTAAATTTAACAAAACTTCAACAAAACCCTGCAACTTATGAGGCTTTAGGTGAATTCATTACTTAAATTAACTGATTTATTTTTGGGGGTTTATCTTGCAGCAAGCTAAGGCACATCTTCTAGATACTCAGTCTTTTCAAGATGTATTCGGGCCAAAGATGAAAAGGAAGCGCCCAAAACTTCTTGCTTGTGATTATGAATCACTGGTCAAGAAAGCTGATGGTTCTCAAGGTGTGCAATGAAATTTTATTTCATTATATCTTTTAGTTGCTTTAATCTTGATATAGAAAATGCTTTATAGTTTTCTTGAAAGAAATATTGTATATTAAAGAGTGGACTTAGAAGCGGGAACAAACCCTGGGTTCATCTTTCATTGCTGTATTGGATATGATTTCTCATGTAATGTTTACTTTTGAGTAGGTTTATTTTCGTAGATTTTTTTTTTTCTTTATAACAGTACTGTCTAATGTCAAACACGGCAGATACAGCTGATGTTTTCCTCCCTCTATCAGCGGAGGTGAAAAGCTGCTTCGAGTTTAGTGTTCTTTTTGCAGCATTTTCCTCGGTGGAAATATGATCCCAGTTTTAAGTCTTAGGCTTATGTAGATCCTGCTCTTCCTAAAGTTTTGTTTGTAGAAATGGTTTTTCATGTAGCTAACTGTTACAAAAGAGCAATTTCTTAAGATATTGATTCTTTAGCCTGGCATGCATGGTACAAGTTTTGAAGTATATGCGCTCTAATCAATTCGTTTCTTCTTCATAGATGCGTTTGAGAAAAAGTTTTCAGGGGAGGAAAATGAAGATGTTGATCCTGCTCTTCCTAAAGTTTTGTTTGTAGAAATGGTTTTTCATGTAGCTAACTGTTAAAAAAGAGCAGTTTCTTAAGATATTGATTCTTTAGCCTGGCACGCATGGTACAAGTTTTGAAGTGTATGCGCTCTAATCAATTCATTTCTTCTTCATAGATGCGTTTGAGAAAAAGTTTTCAGGGGAGGAAAATGAAGATGATGGCTTTAGAAATTTGGCTAGGCATACAATGTTTGACAAGGGGCAGAGCAAGCGTATTTGGGGTGAACTCTACAAAGTTATCGACTCTTCAGACGTTGTAGTCCAGGTAATTACCCATTTTTAATGTGTATGCTGCATCATAATCATCCACATTTTTTTTGCTACAAGACCATTAGCATTTACTTGTTTTGCCTGTCAAATCATTTAAAACCTGTTGTAGCCTCCTTTTTGGAGGACGGATGTAGTATGCTACATGTACACTTTGGTTTTAAAATGAAATTTATTTATTTGTATCAGCTGAGTTATTGTCCGAATCCTAGCAGGATCAAAGACTTTCTATTATTTTTTGCATAATATTCTGTTGTAAGTAATGAGATAGGCTCTAGGTTTCAATTGATTTACATTTTCTTATTTTTTTGGTTTAAATTAAATAGGGGTGAGAATCAGTTAGTTCGGTGTGGTTTCTAGCAAAATCTTTGGAAGTGCACCACACCGAACAATTTTCAATAACCGAACTGGAGAAAACTGGATATTTCGGTTCTGTTTTGGTTTTCAGTTTTGAGGGGAAAAAACAAAGTTAATTAGATTCTTATTCAGAAAAAGTACTATGTAAATTCTATTAAAAATGATGGTGAAGAACAAACATAATTTCACTAACTAACAGATATAATCTCCACAACATCTAGCAAGAGCCAAAATATTAGTGCAAGAAACGGTCCCTGGGCACAACGCTTCCAACAGCCACTTCGCCGACTCGACCACCACAAACCCACCACGATCAGTTGTCTGGGTTGCACCTTTCCGTCCCATTCCCTTGCGCCAGCACAAGGGAAGAGGAGATTGATAAATATTTATAATAAAAACCCATCTTTCACAATTTTGGCTTTTCGGTTTTCTGAAACAATGTTTTGAAAAATTCAAAAACCAAACCGCACTACAATACTTTTAAACCGAACCAAACCACCAGAATTAATTCGATTCACCCGGCTTTCATCGGTTTAGCTAGAAATATGTTCTCCCTAAAATTAAATAAATTGAAGCTCATGTCTTATCTATGTGGATTTTAATTTGTTGAGATTCGATCAATATTGATTTTAACAGGTTATGTTCATTTTTGTTTTTTCATTGGGAAACTGTGTAATTTTTAGCTGTTCTTTTCTTCGTTCTTTTTTCCCCCATCAAAAGGTTTCATTAACCTTTGTGTGGCAGTTATGAGAACATATTGTAGTCTAGGAACTTTCTGCAGTCAATGATTGAACCTGTAATTTGCCAGAGGATAGGAGCAACTAATATGCTTTCGTCATGCTGAGACCCGAACAACACATTCGCCTGGTTGTGGCCAGAATTTTAGGATTAAGAAATTACTAATGTGATGATCATTGTATTCATTTTCTAGAAAAGGTCTGCATATGCTTGACATGTTCATAATTTTTAATTTATTGAAATTCATGGAGAAAAATAGTTCATTATTTTGTAGGAGTTGTGAAATGGTTTGAGATGAAGGCACCCTATTTTGAGAAGTCTTGATTTTTGTTCAGTGTATGTCTTATTATCTGTAAATTATGATCAATGGTCCTGACATTGATTTGGATGGCCCATTATAGGATTTGAGCTTGAATTCCGTTAGAATGGGAAAGCACAGGTTCTGCAATTTAAGCAGTGTCGTGTCTGATTTCATATCTGATTTTCTGTTGTAGGTGCTAGATGCTAGGGATCCACAAGGGACAAGATGCCATCATTTAGAAAAGCATCTGAAGGAGCATTGCACGCATAAACACATGGTTCTTTTGCTGAACAAGGTTTGCCATGGCTACAATTTTGTATAAAAAAAATCTTTATTGGTGGATACACTATTTTCTCTTTCTTTGAAGTCAATTAACAAATCTGATTCTGTATTTTGCCTTTTCAAGTGTGATTTGGTTCCTGCATGGGCTACAAAAGGATGGTTGCGTTTCCTATCCAAAGAATTTCCTACTCTTGCCTTCCATGCAAACATAAATAAATCTTTTGGCAAGGTGTAATGAATGTTGCATTGAAAATCACTATTTGGTCCATTCTCTATCGGCTTCTACTATTACTGAAAGTTTGACTTGTTTACTGCAGGGATCTCTTCTTTCAGTGCTAAGGCAGTTTTCTCGCTTAAAAAGTGACAAACAAGCTATATCTGTAGGGTTTGTTGGGTATCCCAATGTTGGGAAGTCATCTGTCATTAACGCGCTACGTACAAAGAAAGTAAGCTTTTTCTACACCCTTTTATATTTGAAATTTTCTCATGCTTTTCTGATCTGTTGGACTAAGGTTTCTATTCATGACATAATTTATCTAGTTTGCTTTACTTTTTTGTTAGAATGGCCGTGTTTGATTGCAAATTGTACAGATAACTATAATCCGTATGTCTCTGCTGTCTCTTCAAGGATACATAACCTTTCAAAGGAAAGATTGATCTTAGTGCTGCTTGACAACAGGTTGAAGTTGGGGTTTAAAAAGTTTAGCCTGGGCCCATTTTGCTAAACAAGTTTCTATCAATACGAGTTACTTTAAATTTGGCCCACTGTTTAAATGATGTTAACCTGGCTTAAGGAGGGACTTATAAACCTCCTTCTGGTAATCTTTAATCCGGATAAACCCCATGAAATAATTGTGTTATCTTCTATCTCAAAGAATCCCAACAACAAAAAAATGCATATGGATTTATTCGAGCCACCTTAAAAAAACCTTTTTAACTGGTTAATTTTAGCTCAGGTTAACCAGAAGTCTTAACACACTGCCAAACAAGGCCTTAGGGTCCTACGTCATATACTGAAGGTTTGCTTGAGGTCCTGTTTGCAACACACCCCCCCCCCCCCCCCCCCCTCGCCCCCAACACACACAAAAAAATAAAAATAAATAAATAAAAGCAGAAACAACCCCAACAACAACAGCAGCACACCCGTGTGTGCGCGCCCTTATAAGTTGACAGTCATAGGACTTGCTTATCTGTAATTTAATGCTAGTATCTTCCTTGACATTGTGTGCTTTAAAATGTGGACATTGATACTCTCCCAGGTGCTTCGCGTAGATTTCTTGAATTAAGTAAGATATTTTTCTTTAAATAAATTAAGATATATAGTAATATGTTAAAAAATTTTAATGTGCAGGCCTTTTGTATTTATAGTTAATTAAAAAGAAAAAAATAGCGGACAGTGGTTTTATGCCCCTCAAACAAAACACACAGACACATACGCACATATCACCCCCATAAAACCAACTAAGTTTTGAAAATTTGACTGTTGGCATCATTTATTTAATGATACGGACTATAACTGTTACCTCCTTTTTCTCATCCAAATGCCGAGGCTTGCCAAGTCATTGAATTTTTTTCCTTTTTAACAAGTGGCTGCTCAGCCTGATGTCGCACTGCAATATGGTTCCAAATTATTGGTTGCAGAATGACTAGGGAGAGTTTGCCAGAAATACTAGAAAACTCTTGGCAGGTAAGAAAGCCTACCTTATTAGTCATGCAGGTTTCAGCTTGTTCAACCGAGGATCAAGCCTCCAAAATTTCTCGAATTAAAAGTCTCTTGAGGAAGGGGAAGATGATAGGTTTTCTATTGGGATGTACAATCCAATTCTAAGGCACAAATAAAGCCATAAAGTCAAATAGAACACATTTCCCAATATCCATTAATATAAACTATGATTATTTTTGGATAATGAGTTAAAAGATAGCTGCAATTTAAGTACTTTTGGGCATATTTTGTTGCTGAACTTGTCATATGTATATTAGCTACTGCATATGTCTATTACAATAAAATCATGTAATATTTGTAAGGTGAAATGTTGCCGACTGACAAGCAGTTGGTCCTCTTTTTTTTTTCTGGACCTTTGATGTCTCTATTATTTCAAAATCATTGTAACTTTTCGACATGCTTTGTTGCTGAATTTTGCACATATTTATCATAAGCTCATTTATATCAGTAAGGTAAATGATTGCAAACTGACAAACAACTAATTCGCCTTTTATAGCCTATGCTATTTATAACATCATTAAGAAATTTAGACTATATTTATATATGTCCACCTCTCCTTTTCCAGGTTTGTAAAGTGGCTCCTATTCCTGGGGAGACCAAAGTGTGGCAGTACATTACACTTAGCAAAAAGATATTTCTGATTGACTGTCCTGGAGTTGTTTACCAGAACAAAGACTCGGAAACAGATATTGTCCTCAAGGGTGTGGTATGTGTACCCTATAATTTACCATTTACAGTGAAACATCTAGATTTTAGCGTTAATTTTCTTTTTGGGTTAGCCTGCTGCTCTATTATGGCATATTGTTCATTTTGTTTATTAAAATTATCATTCTTATCCCAGTGAGAGAGTAAAGAATACATGTGTGTTCAATTGTTCATTCTTTGATACATAACACATAGCAAGCTGCTCCAATTTTAGAGTCTATTTGTGGATATAATTTTGGAGAATTATAGCTTTGATAAATAAACTAGATCTGCTCAAGTCTTGGATCTTCATGCAAATTTCTTGAAGCGATAAGAAAGAATTGTATAATTTTTACCCTTTGTTGCTTTTAATTGGAATGCTTGGTAGAGAAGGATCCTTAAAGTTTACCTCAAACTGTTATGACCATAGTGACACGAGAGTTTGGGGTTCAGGAAAAATTCGGTTGGGTTTAAGAGCTCAGAATTTGAAAAAGATCTGGAAACTCTTGTAATTGTTCGGCAAAAATTCAGATCTTCATTTTTATGAACCCTTGGTACTCGAAGAAGTGTGAAAAAATCTATATTACAGAGAAACTTTCGGTCTTTTCGAGTCATTGGAATAGTTTAGTACAGGTGGGGAGCTCAGTTCATGTATATTTTTCTTATAAAATAGTAAATTGGAAGGACAATTACACACAAAAACATAGCTCAGTGGTAAGATCGCAGGTTTAGCACATTAGTGGCGCAGGTTCTAAATATTGTCAGCTTCACGTCAAAATTTTTAACTAAAGAAAACTATTATTACCACTAATTCACGTTTAATTCATGAATTTGTCATCAACTATTCAATCAACCAAATAAATAACTGATCAATTTGTTTCATTATTGCTTCACTAGCTAGTCACAAATTTTTGAATTTTTATGCGAGTTCTGTTACTATGATTCTGGCAGGGCTTTCTTTCATATATTGCATTATTTGTCACTACTATTTTGACTAAAGAAGGTGTCTAAAAACCAAAACATCTAGCAAATTAGAATTTCAATATGTTAAAAAGGCAAAAAAGTAGAATCTGATAGTTGGAATTTCATGAAAGAAAACCCATAAATTTGAATACTAATAAATTAGAATCACAAGGTAATAGGACTTCAAGAAAATTAGAATCCCCTCTATTTTACATCTTCCTGTCTATTTCTGGTATTAGGCCTCTTAGAGGTTAGGTTTCATGTAAGAGCCTGAAGTTAACCGTCTGGCACATGCTCAAAATCTAGTCTAATGTTCAGAGAAATCAGTATGACATGGGCTGGTCTATCCACTACTCAATATTTGTGATTCTGGTCCTGATATATAGTGTCAGTTTCTTATTCAGTTGATTCATGACGGCAGTGTCACTGTGTCAGTTATATTATGTGGACACAAACAGGCATACATCATGTATCAGTTATGGGTTACCTGTTGCAGATCCAGTGCACAAGTTATAAATGTGTATGTAATTAAAGTACATGCACCCAGAAATTTACATTTGAAACTCTTAACCAATATCCCATGTTATCATATGGCTTCTGTCTCTCTACCTTCTAGATTTTGAGGCATGCTGTTTGTTACATTCATCACATGTTCAACATGGAATTGCATTCTTCATTCCTATTTTTTTGGTGAATTCATGATTAGGTGCGTGTTGAAAATTTGGAAGATGCTCCAGAACACATAGGAGAGGTCATCAGACGTGTAAAGAAGGAGCATTTGAAAAGAGCATATAAGATAGAGGATTGGTATGCAATCATTTTGCTTTTATTTTATTTACATGCTCTATATTCTAGTTTTATTTATTCAATCATTGTGCTTAAATATGTTTACTTCTGTAGTGCTATTGCCTTACCTGTTATTTTCTGCCAGTTTATTACTCCTTTATGTCCAACCAGTGATGAAGGTTTGAGGCATGAATTTATTATTGTGATTATGTGATTTGTAAACTCTATAAATATATGCCCATCATGTTGAGTGTATTGTCTGATATTGGGGATATCCTTTCATGGTCATGCCTGCTAGTGTTGAGGTAACAAAATACATTCCTTAAAGATTCACTTGATTATTTACTGAAAGACCCAATGACTGTAAGTGTGCCACTCAGGAGCAATGGGATTGCAGTTGCAGGCGCAGCTAGGACTAGTAGTAGTACAAAACATGGATTGAGGCAGTAAAAAAGAGAAATGGGGATTCTAATTTAAGAGATAAAGGTGAAAAAGGAGAAAACATTATCTCAAGAAAAAAAAAAGGAGAAAAAGGAATTCGTCAAGCTGGTCCAAGAAACTTGGGATATGATGCTTGTTGTCACTAGTATTCTGCGAGTCATCACTCAATCTTTTACACAAAATCAATTGATAGTCCCGTTACATGTACAATGGATTAGTACTATATTTTCCTCCTTTCGTTTCGGTTTTGAGCCTCAAGATATAGAAGTAACATGGTGCTGATTTCTTTTTACTGTTATCTCAGGGCTGACGAAGATGATTTTCTTTATCAACTGTGCAACAGACAGGAAGCTATTAAAGGTATGGTATGATGGGTCCCTAATGACTGCAGTATAACCTAAAATGTCCAAATACTTTCTGTTGGCTGTATCCAGCAGTACACCCTTTTATCCCTGTGGTTTGTTGCACCATTTGAAACTCATTTTAAATGGGGGAAAACATGAATTAGAGTCTCTCTTTCAAGCTATTGCATCTTTTAATTTTTTGTAACTAGGGATCTTTCTTCTGTTAAATATTAGATGCTTCTTGGTATTGGTCTTCAAGCTCTAAGTTCTAT
The DNA here is from genome assembly GCA_038442645.1 of Agave tequilana. Taxonomy (NCBI): domain Eukaryota; kingdom Viridiplantae; phylum Streptophyta; class Magnoliopsida; order Asparagales; family Asparagaceae; genus Agave; species Agave tequilana. The sequence continues at coordinate 81,302 of JAVJIF010016839.1, read as the reverse complement.
GATTTTATTTGAAAATGCTAAATTCAATGAAAAGAGAAACCTCAGATTTATTTAGAAAAAAACAATTGATTATGATATCAGTTTTTTGTATATTTAATGTCTATGTATATATAGACATGTTGTAGTGATGTGCAGCATTTGACCTCACCTCATGACCTTGACAATAAAATTCAGATGTGCATTACAATCACATTAGGCTTGTTCTTTTCTTATTCCTGGCTTCTTCTTTAGTTGAGTATTCACATATGGAGTTTGATTCTTCATTCTTTTTACAAAACCTGTATCTATTAGGGGAAAAAAAATGAAAATAATTAATGAATATAATTTCATTACCAGTTTCCGTGTGAATATTGTTATAAGTGCAGGCCATCAACTGTGACATAACACTCGAGGATTCCGCAAGTAAATGGGCAACTTTGTATTCCGGCTTTGCACAAATAATTTTGCTGTCTTTCTAAATATATCATACTGTTGAGAAATGAATACTTATATGGGAACTTGTTGTAAAAATATATTTGTAGACAGGAAGTAGGAAGGTCTTAGCAAGTAAATGGGCAACTTCCTTTCCTGTATATTACAGAGTAAATATAAACTACTACACTTTGCCACCATTATCAGAATTAAAATTTTGATTTTCTTGATGGTCAAGAAATTAAGGATGTCTGTGGCAGTTTAAAATTGTTAACTAGGATCTCATGTTTTGGCCTGAGATAAAACAATCATAGGCGAATAACTGAAACCATAATTTGCTGTTCCCAGGGAGGTGAGCCTGATGTAATGACTGTTGCGAAGGTTATCCTTCAAGACTGGCAACGGGGTAAGATACCCTTCTTTGTGCCCCCACCGCAGCAAGAAGGCGACGGTCAGCACGATAAATCTATTTCGGCGGATGCTAGTGAAGAACCCACTACCAGCACTGATCAGAAAGGATCAGTCATGAAGAAAATTGCAGATATCATTTCAGCACAGGAAATGCGAGTTCGTCCCCGAAAGGATTTGTTTCCTGATGATGATGAGCCAGCGGATGTGCATTGGAGGAGTCAGATCCAGAGAATGAAGATTTGAAGTCAGAATCTGAGTCAGATAGTGAAAATCTCGATGAGCTCCCCGCAAAAAAGAAGAAAAATCTAGATGAACCAACAGCTGACGCTGTCTGATCAGTTCCTTGCCTTTTTGGGCAAATGACTCTGGATTATACAAAGAAGTCTATTAGTTTGTTTTATTCCTTTTTCTATTTTTATCTAGCATTCAATTCCTAGCATCATCCAAGTGCTGGGGAGAGGGCTTTGCTGTTTGGATGAGGTTTTCTACTTGAATCTTATAGGTCACCTATTGAGGGAATATCATGTTGTTATTAGTATTCAAATAATCTTTGTACTTCGGGTAAAATGTATTTGTTTTCTTCAGTATCATTTTGTTACAGACATTCATTTGATAAAGTTTTACGCTAGTTACTCAACAAAGCAGCTTCAATCAATATATACGCACGTACAGATTCTATCTTCACAAGAAGATTCTGCAGCCAAACCTTTGGCACTTGCTTCACACTCTGCCTAGCTTTTCAAAAGTAGAGGAGGCAACTAAAGGAACTTCTGTTGGCCATCACACAATTCTTTGTAGAAATGGGTGATGATGCAAGTGCTCGGCAAGCTTTGGAATCCACTTGCAGTAGAGCCAGCTTTGTGATGCAATTTGTGGTGCCATTGATAATATGCAGCGCAGAAAAGAACCACACGCACCAATAAAAAAGAAGGGAAACAATAAAACTATAGGCATGCTTCTTGCCGTTGCTGAGTGTGTGTGTGTGTGTGCGTGTTTTTTTTTTTTTTTAGGGTGGTGTTTGGGTTTTTTTTGTGGGGGGGGGGGGGGGGGGGGGGTTTTTTTTTTTTTTGGGGGGGGGGGGGGGGGGGGGGGGGTGTGGGTTGTGGTGTTGGTGTTCTCGAAAAGGAGGCAGAGTGAACATGCGAAATTTTCATAACTTTTTTTCAGAAAAGAGAAATCAGCAAACACGTCACATATGGATCATACCAAACATTGCCAACTCTTTTCTTAGAACTTGAAAATATAATTTGTACAAAAATATTGAATTTGAGGAATTTAGATCTTCAAATTTGTATTAAGATAGTATACAGTCAAAGTTGGCAATCTGAACCGCTCGTCGGCATGTGAAGCTTCTCGCCGTTCAGATTGCCAGCTTAGACTGTATACTAATCTGATACAAATTTGAAGATCTAAATTCTTCAAGTTATATGGACCCAATGATGCCTGCCTTGCAGAATTTTCCTTGGATACATAGAGAACTGAGAAATGTTCGGAACATTTGCTAATTTATTAATCCACGGTTGAATATAAAGAAGCAGATCTTTGAAAGGCCAGATTATGATCAAGCTTCATTGATTACAAACCTGTTTCAGAAATCACAGTATTCTCGCTGCCTGGAAAAGCAAATAGAAACACGTTCTCTTTTCCTGGAAAAAAAAAACAGCTGGAGGAGAACAAACACAGAAACACATCTGTTTATCAGCAACAAACAGTCCCCAATCTGCTCCAATTGAAATCCACGAAACAAATACATTCACCACAGGAAACACTATTATGTTTGCTCCATTCTGACCTGCCCATCATGAGCTCGAGTCACAGAGACACCCTCGATTCTACACGGGTAAGGCTGTATACTCTCCCTGGCACCACAATGGCGGGAACCTCCTGCGGTCAGCTGCCCTTTACGAGCATCAGCAGTGTCACGCATTTCATACAACAGAGAGAAGAAAAAACTCTCAATTGATCGAATTTGGGTCAGTAACAGTAGAAAAGAAATGAGTTAGCCCTGGCCTAACTCTACCAACACCTGCCCCGCCAATCATCATGAGTAATCGTACAATGAGATGCTCTTGTCATCTGACACACTTGCCAGCCTCCCGGCCGAACTCCCACCCCACCAGGCGGCCGGAAAGCTACCCCCCACACCTGGTATGTGTGATTTGTCATCGTCTGCATTGAAGCTCTCATGCCGACATCCCACAGCCTGACTGTCCGATCACTGGACCCAGTTGCCACGGCTGCACCATCCGGGCTGGCATCAATGCTTAGCACCCAGCTCGCATGACCTGACATCGTGCCCACCAGGCTTTTTCCTTCAGCATCGTACATGTGGACGTGGGTATCATCACACGCCGTGAAGAGGACCCGAGGGTCCACTGGGGAGTACACCATGGACCGGACCGGCATGTAGCGACCCTCGAGATGGTGGAGGAATTTGGCACGGGCCACATCAAAGACTGCGATCATAACATCCATGGAGCCACAGGCTAATCGTTTGCCATCAGGGCTCCAAGCAACAGAGAGTACGAACTTGCCACTGCCAGTCCGATCAGATGGTCGGATTGATTCAGGATGAGGAACAGTCAGGGTGTCAATCAGCTGCCACGATGAGGTATCCCACAATTTGACTGAGGCACTGCCACCGCCAGCTACAGCCAGAATGGTGCCCTAAGAATATGTTTGCATTTGGGTTAGTGCTAACAAGTGGTTTCCTCCACAAAGAAGTAACACGACAGAGATATCATGAGTCCAAAGTTCTCCTAGCTTAATTTAGCAGAAAACTACATGATATGGTCAAGTAATAGATTTAATAAACTAAAACTGATCAGAGCAAAAGTTCATAGAAAATCTAGAAAAAGAACATAAACCCTTCAAGGTTCTGGCTTCTGGATTGGTGAAGACGGCATATCTAATGGACATTTCATTATAGGATGCATCATAAAAGGAAAAAAAAAAAAACAAAAACAAAGGTTTGTGTTGTTCTTCCATATAAACAAGCTTTGCAAGTGTGGTAAATATTACATGAGAAACATAGTGATCTATGCACTGAAAATTCTTTCCCCATGGATATCAAACTAAGATTGTTGCTTCCAAGGCTCCTTGCAGTAATAAAAAAAAATATATAAGCATGCCAGTAAAGGCAGATTTATAGTAAAGAATGTATGCATTTTATTCATATAAGGAGCCTTGAGTGGATAATGATGAGCTCAATTAATTTCTTGGTTTGTGGAGATGTCTAGATTCTGTAAGGATGGAAGACTTTCATGCATGCCAAACTGAAGTTTCTTATCACCTTTACCAGAGCAAGGTGTGTTATGGGAGAATTATAACAACACAGTGGTGATTGCCAACAAAAATTGATGAAAACATGAAATCGTATATGGCAAAGTTAACTGCAGTTCCTTGCCTTGCAGGAAAAATTAAATAGTAATAGACTTAGAATGCTTATCTGAGAAGCTATGGGTATCTAAGCTATGTATTACTTAGCAATTCTGTCAACTTCTTCCCATTTCCGGTGTAGAAAGCTATCTTGCAATTAATATTTGAGGTATGTATTTAACTGTTTATAAGTGTAACCTTGATAGATGTCATAACATGACAAATTCTTTGACGCGCCTAAACGGTAATGGATTGAAAAACTGCAAAGTTTTATGATTAAATAGAAGCAATGAAGCAACTGACAAGGGATGGGTACCTGCAGAAGTTGACCAGTAATACCAACTGAACAATGGAAGGAGAACCTACCGCTAAACAGCTAAGGTGCATTGTTGACTTGGTCATGATTGTAAAGCTAGGTCTAATCCTGCTCTTTGTCTGTCACTCACAGTTCCTCTCCATCAAGTTTCACAAGAAATTATATTTCTAACTCCGTTTCACGTAAATCCTCCTGTGCATGTTCCTTAGCTGGTGCACCTGTGTATTTGTCAAAAAACTCGTCAAAAAACTCCTCCTGCTTCCCAAATGTGGCACCAAATGAGGTTGACATTGTGTTACATTTGAAAATAAAATTATATTTCTACAAGCTTGTGTGGGTCAACTTTGATGAGATACAATCATGAAGACAGGTGATCCAGCAGCTTTACTTGCTATTGAAAAACAAATCGGATAATGTTGATAAGCTAGCTATGTCTCTAGTTACACCCACATCCCATCCTCTCAATATATGTACCGGCAACCAAAGTAAGTTTAGCTCCCAAATCCCTTATTCTCTCTAAAGTGAAATTACCCAAATTTGTCTCCTTTTTCAATTTTGTGAGCCAGTAACAGCAATGAGCAACAATGGACCTGTTTGGTTAAGGGTGGAAATGAAGAAGTGAGGAATTGAGGAAGTAGTAATAATTCCCTTTGGAACTTGAGAATTGGTTAGTAAGTTTTCCGGTGTTTGGATGTTGTTGGGAAGTGTGGTTTGAAAAATATTTTGTCTTTTCCGGTGTTTGGATGGTAATGTGAAAGTGGAAGTGGAAAAGTTGACCACAAAGTTGACCGTAAAATAATATTAAAATAAAAATTAATTAAGAAAAATAAAAAATAGACTGTAATTAGAATGCAAGTGAGATTATATGGTCAAAAAGTTAACTATTTTGTGCTACAATTTATTACAAATGAGATTTACATGACTACAAAATTAACTAAATTAACTGTAGCACTCTGAAAATGGTTGTGTAAAAGAGAAAAGATAAAAGGAAAAGAGGTTTTCTTATTTTCCTTTTCCAGTGTTTGGATAGATAGGGAAGTCAGCAATTATACTTCCCTATTTCCTTACTTCCGCCCACTTCCTTGCAACCAAACAACCCCAATGTGAAACAGGAGTGAATTTTCCAAATCAAGCTTAACAGCTCGAAAACACAGCTATCACAAAACCCTAACCCCCTTAATATGCAACCTTGACCCAAATTTACAAATTATTGTCTTTAGAAAGTTACCAACAGAGTCTCCTGAGAATATTTAGTAAAGTTTACCAATTTTTAAAACTTTAAAAAATCCTCGAAGAAGATTAAGAACCTAGAGTTCAAGAAAGCTCACCTGGGATCGAACTGCATGTTCCAGACCTCCGACGGCGGCGCCTCGAGCGTGGCGATCGAAGAGTTGGACTCCACATCGAAAACCCTAATGAAGCTATCGAGAGACGCCGACGCGGCCAAGCCACCGGCGGGGTGGGCCGCGACAGAAAACGACGCCCAGAGAGTGGCCGTAGAGGGCGGCCCCGCCGGCGAGAGATCGTCCGGCCGCCACAAGCGGACAGTCTCGTCGAGAGATCCGGTCAAGAGGAGAGATGGGCGGTCGCTGGTGGCGGGGATCCAGGACACTGCCCATATCGATTCGTCGTGGGCATTCTCGATCGATTTGAGGCCAGCGAGCTTTATTGATTTTGGATTCAGATCTGGAATGAGACAGCAGCAAAACCCTTGGAAACCCTAGAAATTTTGGGTTTTTTTTAAATTATTTGTTTCTTTTGTACATACACCCCTCTACAAGTTGAAGTTTACCCACTTTATCACACTTAATTTTACTTTTTGCTAGTAATTTTAATTTTAATTTTAATTTAAAAGGATAATGCTAATTGTTTGGTAACTTGAGTTAGTGTGAGAATTAGCATGTAACTGTTGCTAACTCTCCCAAATACTCAAAAACAGGTAAAAAATTAGCCTATAATTATTATTTGGGAGTGGAAAGCTCTGATTAATTTCATTTTTCCTGTCAATAAAATGAAAATATTCGCTTACAATTTTCCTGTCAATTGGAAGAAAAATCTTGCATTATTTACGGTTTTAATTTCAAATTTAGCAAATTTTTAGCATGAAATTTTAATTTTAATTTTTTAGAGGTTACTGAAACAGTGACATCTAAATCTGTTCATGAAATAAAATATCTTTTGGCAAAGAAATTCACAGAAGAATTGTGAGTTCAAAAGAGCAAGTTGTTATTGTTACTTAGGACTGGTTTGGTTGCCAGCAAGTGACCGCAAGTGCAAGTTATAAGTGAAAAATTATTTTGCACAACCTTTCGCTAGCTATTATTATACTGATTAAAAAGAGGCACGTGATGTAACTTATATATCCACATTATAAGTTCCTCTCTTATGTATGTTATCTTAGCTAATTTTTCATTTCTTTTTTCTCTCATCTTCCATGAACAAAGATCCAGTAAAACACCAACTCAAAACAAACCAAATATTCAGCATTCACAGACTCCTTTTAAAAGTCTCCACAATCGAACACCTATTGATGTTTTCCATTAAGAACCAACTCAAACTTTAGAACACATTGAACACCCATGCTCTCTCCATTCATCTTCTCATCACATTCGTCAAACTCCTCAAATCTAATAAATTAAAAAAACCCAACTACATTATCATGTGGATTCAGAATGCGAGTAATATTTTGCATACTCACTTTTTGAGTTATCCACTGGCATTCCTAACACTTAAAGCAAGCGGGATTCATATCACCTCAATAGTGGTGATATTCAAGGCGGACCATGAATAGTGTTGGGTATGCTAGTGAGTGAGCCGCCAACACTAAAGCACATGAACCTCTATGAATATCACCAATATCGAGGTGATATGAATCTCATTTGCTTTAGGTGTCAGGAATACCAGTGGATAAGCTCACGCAGTTATGAGAATTATTTCTCTCGTGAGAGCATCTTCAATGGGTGAGTGCCTGCATTTTCAGCCAATGCAGTCACTTTTGGAGAATATTTCATAGAATATTCTAAAATGGGGCGTTGAACTCCAACCACACCCCTTTATGACTCCATTTCAATTATTCCTTTTTAGATTTCTTTTACTTTTTTAAAAAATTATAAAATTTAATTGAATAATATAATTAATTATCATTTCTAATTAATTGATGACTTGCAATTTTATATTTCAATTAATATTATTCAATATTAGTCTCATTTGAAGGTGTCAACGATGAGACCTTTTCAATGCTATACTTTTCGATAAAAAATTAATTAGTAGATGTATATTAATTTTAAGTAACTAGTATATAAATTAAATAAGATACAAGTGGAAAAGAATAAAAAGTTGTATGTTATTGAAGGGTAAAATGAGAATAAAATGGGGTGAACAGTAAAATATAGCTCCATTGGAGCTACACCGGATGATAAATTGGAGATTGCAGCACGATTGGAGATGCTCTGGTGTTGATCCCATTGGGTTGCTTTTTTTGATTGGAAGTTGAACAATTAAAGAAGAGTAATAAACGAAAATGGATCTCCAGCTGAGGGCAAAGCTCTGCGAGTTGTTTTCCCTACAGTGCAACAGAGGTGGAACTCATGGACCACATCTGAGTCTAGTTTAGGACTTGCTTCTGTAAACGGATTATGGACCAGCGAAGGAAATGCAGCTGAAAGGGAAATCAAGGTCAGATTTTGACACCCCAAGGTAGTTGACACTGTAGAAGAGAATTATTTGCCATGTAGTCTACCTGTACAAGTTGGTTAATGCCTTGCTTGAGCCACAGTCATGTAGGGGAGTTGATCAAAAATGGATTTTTGAAACTCAATTGGAGTTAGCTTGAGCAGAGGAGCAGCACGGAGTAGAGTACTATTAGTTTCATATCGGAAATACATGACCCACTTGATATTATCGCAGACCTAGAAAGAGGTCTCAGATGAATTTGGTCTTTACATTAGAGTTGCAGGTAACTCGAAAATCTTTCTAGTGATTTTGAATCATCGAATTTTGATATGAAATGAGAGAAATGTGATGATTTGAAGTCAGATTTGTTTTTCACTTCAGGAACAGCTATCGAGCTTCGCCAAGCTTTCAAAAGCTCTGAGACAGGTTTGCTCTGTCGGGAAGGCATCTTTCGAAAATTACATCAGAGCTTTCGAACTCGAATTTAGATTCTGTTTCAAGTTTAATTCTGATTTTTTTTTTTTACTCAAATTTTGGGTATTTGATTTCCTTTCTTTATCTATAAATATCAGATTCTTTGTGATCAATTGTATCTCATTGTAAACCGTTTGGTATTAAATAAAATTTTCTCCTTTTTACCTAAAAGGTGCAAGCAAATTATCAAACCTCGTTAAATTTCTGTTCTCCTCTTTTATTTACTATTTGTGCTATATTTGTGATTAGTCTCTCCGTGTGTTCTTCATTCTCATCTCAACAACAAGTGATGATGCTTCCGCATAAGCAAGCAACAATTCATTCATTCTGAAGTGAAATTTAAGGCTACATTTCACTGTCGAGCTGATGCTAGTTCAACAAAAAATTAAATCTAACTAAATACGGAGGAAATTCCAGAACAGCTTGTTGAGGCAACTGAAAAGGGCATTACCTGATGAATGCAACAAACAAGTATGCTGGATGCTATAGGATAAGAAAAAGAACTTGCATATCTAACTACAAAAACATGATCAGATTTCTTTGCATTCTGATTGCTTAACTGAGCAATGTAATAAGAGAAGGGGAAAAAACACAAGGGGAGAAAAGGGAGAAAAGAACAAAAAGAAAAAGGCATATGCTCAAGACCCTTGGGTTAATCTCTGCATCTCTCCTTGGCCATCAAGTGTCTCCATGAGAAGAGGAGGTGCATACTGCGCCGTCCCTTGATGCTCTTCAGCGTCTTGGCAGAAGGAGAGGATGATGGTGTCGATTGCCGTCTCGACCACTGCAAAGAAGAGGGTTGCAACAATGTAACCAAGGCTCCAGCACACCTGTAGGAATAGACGAAATTACACAGTGCTATAATAATTATTAAAGCCCTTGTCATTACACTAAAACTCCAAAATTACAGTGAGGGTTGGGGGATTTATATTTTAACACGTGCCTTTTTATGGGCCGAAACCTGGGCTTTTCGCGGTAGCGGTATATTTTATTTTAAATCTACTTTTTTAATGCTCACCTGATAAGATTTGAACCTGAGTTACTCTGACACCATATTAAAGTTCATGTCACTACATCAAAACTCTAAAGTTAAGGTGAGAGTTGAGGATTTATACTTTAACAATAACTTGTGTCAAAAGAAACAACTAGGATGACCAACAGGCTATATCCAAGATCAAAGTGCGCAAACTGTTAAGTGTAACTTGGTGTATTCATGCAGAGAATGAACTTGTGACTCTAGTGGTATAAAAAACCTAATGCCAATTTTGGCACCAAAAGCCTACATCTAATACCAATATCGATACTGAGATATCAAACCTTCGATGTAGTATTTAGTTCTCAAGGCAAGCCTATGAGAAGGGGTTTTATTTGGACCAATTTAAGTTACGATGTTTCACAGTTCTGACAATTGCATGTCATCTCCACTACCCATCTCATGCCCTTTATCATACCCAATCCAACTATTTGTGATAGCTTCCTGTTGACTATTTTCCCAAGTCTTCCTGAGAACAATGTAGATAATTGTGTCGTTTCAACAAACTTGTCACTGATTGAGTTCTAGTAAGTGGTTATCCACATCGGCGTCATATTTTTAGATTATTATGAGTCCTAGCAACGATTAGATAGTCTTTTATGTGATCTTACATCGAAGTTGAAGATTTAGGATCTAGAAGAAAGATTATTTTTATGAGAAACTGAGATATTGTGTCCATCTCATTGCTGACATCCTTTTAGTCCAATATATGCCACTGACTTCTGCTTTCTATTATATTAGTTAGAAGCTAAACAGATTGCGTTAGTATAAATGCAATGTTAATTGCAACGCTGGAAAGCAAGAGCAGCCTTTCCTTCCTACAATCCTAAAATGACTCCAAGTAACAATTATATAACACAGAAAAGACTAAAATGATTCATCCCATGAGTACCTTCATGTCTTTTTGTTGGTGTAAATAGGCGACCTCTTGTTCCCGATCTAAGCCAGTAATGAGGGTCCTATTTATAATTTTAGAAAAAAAATTACTATTATAATAACCTTCCTTCAAATCAAGAAAATTCAGGGATGGTTAGAATGGCAATGGGGACACAGCAGTTACTAAAAACGGTTTTATGAAGCAAATACACCTACCAGCACAAGCGATAAACAGCACAAGTCCACTTCATGGTAGAGTTCAGAACAATGATTATGTGGTTGATGAAATGTATAGATTTTATTGTACGTCTACAGAACGATTATGGATGATGCTGAGGTCAGCCTCCATGAGCTCGCCAACATGGGTTATACTTGTACCTTTATTATCCTCACACCTGATGGGGCCCTTTTATGCCCCTTGTCCTGCAAGCAAGGGAAGACCAACAAGTGATGTTGATCTTTGACAACCAATTTGTATCTGATCTAAGCATTAGACCCATATCTGCAAACACTCTAGATCCGACCCGTTGTACATCCCATAATGTAACCCAAATGCCTCTCCAGTTCATTAACTAGCTCTTTTTATTTGTTATTGGTAATACAACAGTAACCCAAAGACAATGCCTACATTTGTCTACATGTCCATCACCTCCATGTTTAATCCTATATAATTCTCAATATGAAGTTTTTTGCAACTTTAATGCTCTTATCTTTAGTAAGTCAAACATTAACAAAAAAAAATTACAGAGTCAATTTTTTAAATTTTGCATCGCAGGTTCTAAAAACCGGGGATGTGTTTCTATTGTTCTATGACATGTGTAGGTCAGAGACGAATGTGATGCCCTATTTAAAATCATATCATGTTAGCTCTTTGCCTAGGTTATTTCTTGTTCTAAAAGAATTTGGAGGTTTGCTCCTTGGTTGCATGAGCAAAACAAAGTAGATTTGTATCTGCCAGCCAAAGTAGCCATCAAGCTTCTATGATAGGACTCTCTCTTTGCAGTTAGTTGCATTGCCCCGGAATTGGCAGCAACTCACACAGGTTGACACCAGGATTACAGCAAGTCATAGGATTTGGTCAATTCTCATATGAAGCTTTCTTTACTTTGGATAATGCTCAAAGCCGAACCCATTTGATAGGAAAGGCTTAGATAATGATAATGATAACAATGAGTAATAGGTTTTAAAAAAAAAAGTGCAGTCTCTATAATTAGATTGATGGAAAGAGTGCGAGCTAAGTACATTATAACTGAATAGTGAGAATCTTACCAAAACAGGGAACAATGGGGAGGAGATCTTATTATGAGCCGATTTGTACTTGTGCGTGTCCAACATAAGGAATGCAAAGAGGGCAGAGAAAAGGCTGACGCAGAACTTGCCAAGATATAGAATAATATCTCCAATAACATTTACTTCCCTATACGCAAAATGTTATTCATTATTAGACCGTTGCAATCTCAGAAGCTTTGCAGAATCCTTAGACGGTGATGGCTATCTGGATGGCACAATAACACATCTTAGTTACAATGCCTCAAAAAAATTTCTTAAGAACATAACAAAATAACAATATATGCTGGGTCATTAACAGGTTCGCATAGCATGATCATTCTCTTCAGTATTTACATGAGTTGTTTCTATAATCTACCATATCTATACTGCAAGAATTGTACTGTAATAAGTTTAAAACTCATCAAAAGGAAATTATTATTTTAGAAACGAAGAAAATTAGTTGTCAATGGAAAACCAGAAATTTGATGAGGTTCACATCAGGTCAAAAGGAGTTATCAAACCCACTCCATCCTTCGCAAATGTATTCAGTCAGCCATTTGAAGATAAGTAAATATGACTCCAACTTTGCTATATTAACGAGGAAGAATGGCGCGGGTTCTGCTCAAATGAATACTAGTAGTATGAGTGGAATTTCATTGTGAGCAGTAAATTTTCTACTACATATTCTAAAAGATTAATTATAACACAAAAAGAACGAAATAAACTTTTGTATTATATTAGAATATCTATAATTTCCATGTTATTGTTGTACAAGTCTACAACTAGTTGTCTAGCTGAAAACAGGATCCAACAGAATATGCGTAAAGGGCCTAAAGGCTAAAGATTAAACAAACAGACATGCACTGTTGCTTGTGGTTACCTGCTGAAACTTATATACAGGAACACTCTCTGTTCAGTATATTTGACCTTAAAAAAACTGAACAAAAATCTAGCTATTTAGGTATTGCAGCATATAATGAGCATGACAGGAACTATGGTATAATTGCCAGTGTACTAATGTTGAACAACTAAATAATATCCATCTCTTTGTAAACAAGTGAAACCAGGTGACTTGTGCCAAAAGAAGTCCGCGCTCTTAGACAGTCATCGTTGAATTAGATTACAAAGTCATAAGAACCTCCTCAGCATGCTAAAGTTGTACAAGAAATTGGCAGCAGTAACTAAAAGAATATTCCAGCTTGCACCTCATCTCTGGCTGTAGGATAACAATTATTACATGATTCCGTGGATGAATAATCAGAAACTTACCATGATATAGGCATTCGGTTCACAGACCTAATGGTCCAATCAATGCATCCAAGACAGCACTGAGAAGATGCAGATGTCACTCCCCCTAACCGGGTTGAATAAGTAGTATCAGCAAATTTCAACCTGCGACGAAGAGACTCAAGAATAAAGCGCACTGACTCGACAGGGAACACAACCAGAGAACCCAAGGCCACAGATCCGAGGCTATAACGCAAGAGACGTCTCATAGAAGCAAATACAGGGAGAAAAGGAATCTCCTCCTGCATGATAAAATATTATCCATTCAGTCCACTAAAAATACAGTCATAGTATGAGAATCTGTTTCAATTTGGTTCTTTGTTCTATGTTATCATTGTTATGCTTCAGAGATGAATGGTTAGTCTCCATAGCAAAATTATCTTCATTTCTCATCATCTAGAATCTCGTTTTTAAGACCAAATGACAATTTAAGAGACTAAGACAATTTTAGAGGAATCTTCGTGGTTGGTGAGTTTCTAACAGAAGGACTAGTAATATTCCTTACCATCCACTGGTCTCTGGGATCTAATGACTAATGCGAACCCCCTTACTCTTGCTCATAGTTTCCCATACAGGAATTTAGTGCCAATTCAACGGTTGCATCATGTTGCCAAAGATGGCAAGGTAAGCTTAAATTTTATATTTTTCCATGTTTATGGTCAATATTTCAATAGTAAAATTTAAGCATAAGAATCAAATTCCTATGACCTAGAGTAATACATAATTGCAACATCAGTTCTTGCAATAAAAAGACTTCTGCACACCTTGCAACTTGTAAGTCACATTGATGTAACTGAACTAATAAAAGGAAACAAGTACATGAAAGCTCATATATTTCTTGATCTCCAGAAGATGAAGTACCAGGCATATCACGCAAACACACCATTTAAATCAATTACGTTCTCTCAGATAATTTCTCACACCCTAAGTTGACAGAATGAGCATTGCACAAGCGCTTTTAGAGAAAATACTGGTGCATTTGGCCTTTCTCAAGCTATCTGTGGTGGTATGCAAGCTAAGGCATGCATTGTAGGACAAAAGCCCGTTAACTTTGATGAATATCTGCCTAAAAGGCCTAGAACAATATCACCCAAAATGGAAAAGGTCTTGAATTTAATCATAATTAAGCAATCTATCCATATATTTTCGTTCAGTATGGGTGTAAAGTCCCATCCTTTGCATTTTGCCTATACGGTTATACCAACCTTCTTAACACAGATTCCTTGAAGCCGGATCAAGCCACAACTTCCACATGCATATATGAATGTTTAATGCATATACATAAACAGAAGTTGCTTACCGATATTTCCCCACGAGCCCAATAATAGGAAGCAACTGATCCAGCAATGACAGCTGAAGAGCATGCGATGATAAACTGTGTTGCCCAAAAGCACCCAAATAGGTGAAAAAGAATGGAAACTGCAATATGAGGAGTGTAATGGATACTGTAGCCACAGCAACTATCACAATTAACCCTGTTGGATTTCAGGTCATATGAGCAGCAATTTGCATTGCAATCATTCTGAGGATCTGGCCAGACTGAAAATATGCAATGCTGCGGAAAGCCAGAACATATAGAAGATTGCAAGGACAGCATATGGCAGAACAGGAAAAATAATAAGAGCCTGAACTTCGCCGATGACCTTTGCAGCTACCTATATAAGTATTAGAATGGTTAGCAACAACATACCCACACAAATAACTCTAAGAAGGTTTGATGTTTGCATATGAATTTGTAGTCTGTACGAGTGAATTTTCAGTATCAATGTATATCCTTACATTTGTAAGTGTATGCATGTGTAATTTGGAAAGGGATCTTAAATTGCAGAGTGGGCAGATGTACACTTTGAATTTGAAATTTGTGCTCATTTGAGAGAAATAAAAGCTTCATATGCTTAGTGAATTTGCACTGCCAGCTATTACAGAAATAACTCACCTTTAACACAAATGTTGCCATAATGATGCGCCGGACAATGGCTATTGAAGAGAGAACAGAAATAATCATCACAAATGTCATTAGAACTGCCACGGCACGAAGGTGATTTAATTCCTAGTAACACTCAGAGAGGTGAGCAATGAAGAAGAAAGATTTGTAAAGCAGTGATTTAAACAATAGTAACCTACCCTTCCACTTGTGTTGAAGTATGGATCGCTGTCACCAATGACAACTGATACAGCATCATTCCCAATCCACCCAGCTAAAGGCACAAAAATAATCAGGAATTTAATTGACCAGGAAATTCAGAAGGGAAACGTATCAACTAGCACAGAAGATTAGCTGCATGAAGGAAAGGACTGGCACATTAAGAAACTGAAGTTACATGCCTGTCCATTTTATATGCTAATTTGAAACATTAACAATTTCGACGAGTCAAAAAAAAAAAAAAAAACTCAAAGCACTTACATGTGGAAGTGTGTTGTCTACTTTTATTTTTCCTGGATGGAGGGGAACAATCATAAAGGTCCATCAAGTGTTTATATTTTCATGCATATATAAAAGTTTCAGCTAGTAGTTCATGCCTACTGACTTGCTTATCTGCAGATCATTCAATTATCTATCTGCTGATCATTCAATTATCTCATGCTACCAGAGTAGCTAAGCGAACAGTAGCAATAGTCAAACCGAAGCCAATTCACAACGATAAGTCTATGATATCGGCTCGCGAGTAAAATCTAGTGAACGAAACAATTCATTAACCAAGTCAACTCAATAAAGCTTGAGGTCCAAAATTTGAAGATGAGAACTTGAGTGCTATCAACTTTAGTTTCTTCCTAAATTTAGATGGTTTCAGAGCCAGCAACTCAAACATATGACTGAGGATGCATCCTTCCCCTCATGGTTGAATGTAGGAAACAGATAATACTCAAATATTAGGTTAACACTTGAATCCATGTTACAGAATCTGACATGTGTACTTGATGCCTATTTAAGTGATATGGCAAGATTTGAGCACTTATATGGAAATAAATATATTAAACTACTCATTTCTATTTCAAGCATGAAATATATAATGCCTTTTCTCGGTTGCCTTTCCCAAGTATGGTCTAAACTCTAAAGCTTGCACAACTGCAACAGTGCAGAGTAGCTGACATCATATGAAAACTCAACTTTATTTCACCTAAGACAGGAAGTGGAAATTACAGCCTTGTTAACCTTTTAGGAAGTCATCAGCTTCCGATTCGGGCTGATTCCATTTACTTTGTGGTTCAAAAGTATGGACTGTACTCATCAAATCCTTTTACGTTTCACATCATATAACAGAATCACATGGACTCTCAAGTATAAAAGTTTGTTAAGTACTGTGAATCATTTCAATTGGCTTTACTAGACGTAATTTTGGTATTTCAATTGTAGTGTTTTAATACAATAGTATGAAGACCCAAACCTATTCCCACCCGAGCAATTTCTATGTGCACCTCTTTCTTCGGTTTGTAATTTCATTCCAAGTAGTGGCAAACTTTTTGAGCAATCCTCCATACTTATAATAGGCAAGAAGATCTCCAACTTATTAAGTACTTTTTATATCAAATTGACAAAAGATTCAAATGATTTGTTACTCTTTTTCTTCATTTGTAAACACTACATGATAGGTTCATTATTAATTTACCGAGTCTATCTTTGCGAAGAAATAATACTTTTTATAGGAAATCAATAATAATAAGGATTTTGATGGGGACATCACACCAGTGCTAGTTATTTTATGCTTTAATCTATATTTGAGTTAATATTTTCTTCTATTATAAAACTTAGTCTCACATCGGTTCTGACGGGGAAGTTCGCTTTGTAAGAGCCTATATAAAGAAACTCAACTCAATGAATAAGGTAGACAATGATGAAATAAAAAATTTTCATTTAAATTCCCTTAAGGCTGCTCTTGAGTATTGGATTGTGAAGCCCGTGGCGTTAAGGGGTGTGAAACCGTGGTGTAGGGGTGTGAAGCCCGCGTAAGAAGTGTGAAGCCCAACATTTATCCAGTTCTTTTCTCTAAACCCTAATCTCTTTTCTATTTTTCATTTCAAAATCCTAGTTTTCAATTTTTAGTTTGAAGGTAATTGCGATCCTACCCGTTTACATCAAATTGGTATCAGAGCTCTTTTTTTCAATTCCCTTCAAATATATTTTTCCCTCTTTCCTCCAAACCCTAGATTTAGATCCCTAGATCTATTTCAAAAAAAGAGAGAGAAGAAAGAAAAAAACAAAAACAGGAAAAAGAAAAAAAATGTTCCCTTTCACGAGTCGCGGACGTCATCGGCTCGCTTTGAGCCGATGACGAGCCGACAGGTCGAGCCGAGCTGAGCTGAAGACGAGTTGCGACTGACGAGCGGAGCCGATGACGAGCGGCGGCTCAAGTCGAATCGACCTGGATCCTGCTGACGTCAGCGGCTCCATTGCTGACGTCAACGGCTCATCCAGGTCTATTTCCACCTCCGCCTCTCTTCTTTGAGTCCCAAACTCCTTGATCTCCTCGGGCAACTCCTCGCCCGAAGCACGAGCCTCCTCAAAACCTAAGCGAACGGAAGATATTCCCAGTCTCCGGTAGGTCTTCCTTAGACTACCGACCACCGAGCCTGAAGACGAATGGAAGCTTGTTGGACCCGCACCCGCGACGGTCTTAAAACACAACGGGAACAAGATGTTCAAAAAGTGGTGAAACCCAGAGACCCAACTATTTCTTTTCAAATGATTACACCAGATCCTTACAATCAACAAAAAAAGAGGACAAACTCTCATACACTTACTTGGCCTTTGCCTTTCTGAGAGGCCTCGTAAGTAGCACCGGGAAAAGCCGCCTCATCAACGGCATCCTGGGCCACCTGCCCAGCTTCGGGGGCCGCTGGCGGGAGGCTCATCACCGAAAGCACGGAATCGACAGACGGAGCACTCGGAGAGGTCTCCACGACCACAGCAAAGGAAACATCAGCCACGCGCTCCGCGTCAGACGCGATCGGCACGGGGGCCGACGTCAGGGATGTTGCATCCCTAGAGGGAGGATTTTGTGGGGCCTCCAATTCGATAGCGTCGGTAGCTCCGCCCCCGAGAAGAGCCTGACTTCCTCCCTTCAGGGAGGACCCGATGTTAAGCGGATACTTCGGATGTGCCCCACGTTTTCGTACCCCTCTTATACTTCTTGAATTTAAATACAGTAAAATACCTTCAGTGCGCGTTGGCAGTCAGTTATAACCTCTTGCTCACGTGCTTCTACTTTATTGTAGGCAATCTGCGCTCGACTCAAGTCATCTTTGAGTTACTCCACCGTCTCTTCAAATGCGTCTCGTTCGGACCTCAGGGTAGCTTCTACCCCTTCCGCATGCTGACACATCTCCTCAGGACCTGCTGAGCAGCCAGCAGTGCAGACCCCTTTACTGCAGCTCGGAGTGCTTCTCCAACATCTCCGAACCCATCTTCTCAAGCTCCTCCTTGAGCCGCATCAACTCTTCTTCCCGACTCGAGCGAGCCGTCACCTCACAGCACAAATCCACTTTGAGCCAACTAATCTCCTTGGTCGTCACGACTCGAAGCCCCCTCCATCTCCCGGTGCAAGTCAGTAACCTCGCCCTCCTCCGTCTTCAGGGCATCTCGGTGATAGTCTAGCAACTCCGATGTAACGCCCCGATCCCACGGATACGGGGACGTCACTGCAACGTATATACGTAGGTCAGAACTACCCTCCCGTATATACGCTAAGCATCAGTACAGACAAGAATCAGAGTACGGAAGCAAATGGTGCATTATACATTCCAACACATATATACAATCACAGAGTTATCACCAGAGGTGATGAATATTACAATAACATAACATCACAGACATGCGCAAATGCGAGGGTACAAAAGATATGCATATATATGAACGGTACAAATGGAAGCTCACATACAAGTATACAAGGAAAAAGTACAGATATGAACAGAAAAGGGCACTCACGAGTTTGCTAAAAGGAAACTCGAGAGGCTCACAGGGGGCCTGGAAGGATGGAACTCTGAAAGGCCTGCTGGGGATCCACGCTACCGCTGCGTCACTCTGAGCAGTAACGGAGGAAATTCGCACGCTCTTAGCTCCATGACCTGGACATGAGAATCCAGGGGAGTCAGTGAAACTCCCCAGGCGAGTAGGAATATGAAGGCCAGGTGGCGAACCAGTAGGAGCACAAGAGTCAAGTACAGAAGACAGGAGGGTTAGAACACAAGTGAAATATATATATGAACAAGTATAACATAATATCCATAAAACAGGAAATCCAAGGTAAAGCTGATCACAAGCAAAAGTGATTGTATACGCTTAAGTCACGGTCCCATGAGACTAATACATCGAAGGAATAATCCAAACAAGGAAACCCTCATATATATACTTTTATCTCATGCCACAGAAATCCAAGCGTATAGAATCAGAGTTGCAAATCATATGAAAGCCAAACAGGAATACAAAACGGGAATCATAACATGTATAGCAAGTGTAACAGGAATCATAGCAGAATCTATTATTATTATTACTTGTCTGACCCATATATCTAGGTATGTGACCTAGTGTACGGCCAACCCACATACATCCATATATAAGCAAGCCAAGGGTTGTTAACGGAAGCAGATGGAGAACTGATATCACTTCTTATAGTAGTTTCCATACACCTGGAACCAGTTTGGAGGCCCAAAGTCCCCCTAACACTTGTCTTCTGTGGGCCCAAAGTCCCACTAACACTTGTCGTCAATATTTTAGTCCATTACTATAAGCAAGGTATCATTCCGGCATCCATCACTTCCTCCCATTCCCCATACAAGTTGTAGCTTATTAACATAATTATCAGATTACGGGAATAACTGGACATAACAAGAATAGCCCAACAGATTCAAGAGGTGGCCCCCACAGATTCAAGAGGTGGCCCCCACCGTGTGGTGTGGCACTTTGTTCCATGTGGCACTTTGTTCTGAGGGATGGATTCTAGAGGTGGCCCCCACAGATTCAAGAGGTGGCCCCCGCCGAGGATGGTGTGGCACTTTACTCTGTGTGGCACTTAGTCCCATAATAACAAGACAGGATTCCCGTAAACATGATAATCACAAAGTCAAGTATATCATGCTGGGTGTTAAGTGATAGCATGACAAGATGATGATATTTAACAAGCAACCAAACATGACAAGAGGGTCTTACTAACTGATAACATGTTAAGTGGTCAGATGATAACACATCAGATATCAAGTGATATACATGTGTAAAAGGTAGCATATAACTGACAGGTCTGAAATAATAGCAGGGCAAGTGATAACATATCAGAAACCAAGAATACAACGACCACGAAGGGTCTGCCACGCATAGTATATGATAAAGAAGTAAGCATATCAATAGCATGGCACAAGTACAAGATGAAGCTACCATAATATGAGCAATTGTAGTGCAATACATGAATATGGAAATAAGAAGCGAAATACTTATCGACCGATGAAACGGGAAACTCAAATAGAGAAGAGCGAGACTACTCGCCTAAACCACCAATATGCCAAAAGATCCAAAACCCACGGAAGCTCGGGATGCGCCATAACCTGTGATATAATTATGTAGAGTGAAGAGGAGAGAGAGAAAGAGAGAAGGTAAGATGATGTTTGTCAAGTGACAAGTCAAGCAATACCAATACATGATATAAGGCTAGAGGGTAAGGTTCATATTCAAGAAAGGAATCAACTAAGACAACCAGCTAAAGTTAGTCGACTAGGATGGAAGAGTAGTCGACTAATAGTGGAGTTAGTCGACTAACAGTTTGTATAGTCGACTAAAACTGAGTCCAGAGAGTTGATATTTTGATCCAGGAAAAGTTAGTCGACTGGGTGGAAAGAGTAGTCGACTAACAGACATCTCAAGTCGACTAACAGTCATGTCAAGTCGACTAATACTGTGATACAGAGAGTTTGGGTTTCTGGTTCAGGAAAGGTTAGTCGACTAGGGTCAAGGGAGTAGTCGACTAATCGAGGTTTCTAGTCGACTAATAATTAACCTAAGTCGACTAAAACTGTGCTCCAGAAAGGTTACGTTTCAGCTAGGATTTTCTAGTCGACTAATCTATAGGTCTAGTCGACTAATCGTGGGAAACAGCAAACAGAACAGATTTTCTAGGTTTTGTTTGATGGCTAAATAATCATGGATTTGAAGACACAATTGAACATGATAGATAAACTTAAGTGTACTAAGAATTAATCAAGCCTTGGTGATGAAAATTACTTACCAAAAGGAGTGGTTGATGATGGAAAAGAGAGTGGAGATGTTGGTGGAGTTGATGAAGTTGTTGGAGTTGATGACCTTGTGGTGGCTTCCCATGGAGATGAAGGAGGAAGAAGATGAAGGAGAGAAGTTGGAGTAGGTGTGGTGGTGGAGATGAAGGAGATGGAGGTGGCTAGGGTTTGGCTCTTGGTGAAGAGAAGAAAGAGAAAGGTGAAGTGAAGAATGAAGTGAAAAAGGATTAGAAATGAAAAGGAAAAGTATTTATAGGTTTTTGGATTTGTGAAGGTGATGCAATTAAAGTAGAAGAGAGGGGGGTTTTTGCAAAGTGGAGGAGGGGATGAGTGTCCTTCTCTTGGCCACTTGGCCGGCCAAGGAAGAGAGAGAAAAAGAGGACATTAATGAGGAAGTGGTGGAAGAAAAATGGAATTTGGAATTTTGGAAAATAGGAAAAGGCTTTGGTTTGTGGAGGAAGAAAGAAATAAAGGAAAAGGAAAAAGAAAAATAAATTATAATGAGAAGATGTTTCTTGGGAAAGAAGATGAAAATAATGGAAGTGGCGGATTCCCGGGATTCAGTTGCGGATGCGGAAATCTTTCGGGAAAACACCGGAATCGTCCGAAATTCAAGTATCTCGGAACGACCCGAAATAATTACCAAAAATCAAGAATATAATACTAAGTATCATAGTGAAATCCGTTCTAAGAAATACTTTAATTTTTAAAACTAAAAATCTCGGAATCAGTTACCTACCGACTCCGATGGAATTTTCATAAAATCATAAAATCCTCAGAAAAAGAATGTAGGTAGAAAATATGATTCTAAGGAATAATGCCTAAAGGACCTTCTAGAAATTCCTATCTGTTTGTGAAATAAAAATCCTGGAATCGATCAGCGGCACTGGTCGACACCGGTTTTGAAGATATTTAATTAAATTCAGGAAAATTCCAGAAAATCATATAAAATATATAATATTGGAAAATGATATTTGAAACAGAAATTGGTCAAATCAGAATACCGGAAAGACCAAATCGAGTAATACACTAGGATCGGGCCTTCGGTTCAGACTAGGGCTGACTCCGAATCCACGAATCCAAATCAAGACAAAACAGTCATATAAGGAATTCATAATACAGAATAAATACAGGAAACAAATCGAAAAAATACGACCGAAAATCTGAATACGCAACTAAGTACGTATTCCGGGAACGGGGTATTACAATCCACCCACCTTACAAAAAATTGCGTCCTCGCAATTTCGTTAAGGGGTAAATTGAATACAAAGGGGACAGCGGTGGAATCTATACCAATTAAGATATGAAGCACTAGAGGTAGGGCTCTCAAGTCGACTGAACAATAATCATCCTCCGCACTTCCGGCTGTATAAATCTTCGAATAATGCTGAATAATACTGCTGATGTCGTGGCTGTGAAATAAATAAGCCAGAATACCGAAGACAAAGAAAACCCTGATAGTCCTGAGCATAATAATAAAGAAGACCGATAATTAAGAATCCCGAATACCAGGCATCAATCACTCTGAACGATATAGTAGAGAATGTAGAATATCCGTAGAGAATTCCGACTGCTGACTTCTGAAAGATAGCCAGATCAAGATCGATCTGGAGAATACCAAGCTTCATAGAATTCACCGAAGGGATCACATAATAGCTTCATGCAGAACCAGCCACTACCTCTCTAGTCTAGTCATATCTTAAGATAGTATAAGGCTTCATAAAACCAAAACAGGGAAAGGATAGGAGGAATTAAGAATCAAAGGAAAGATAGTCAAGAAATAGATAACTCTACACTTGTAGTTGGAATGTATAACCAAGACTCAAGTATTCCAGTTGCAAATTTCATTACCATTAATTTGCCCTCTGGACGTACTGAGGAAGTTAGAGCCTAGGCTCTGATACCATCCTGTAACGCCCCGATCCCACGGATACGGGGACGTCACTGCAACGTATATACGTAGGTCAGAACTACCCTCCCGTATATACGCTAAGCATCAGTACAGACAAGAATCAGAGTACGGAAGCAAATGGTGCATTATACATTCCAACACATATATACAATCACAGAGTTATCACAGAGGTGATGAATATTACAATAACATAACATCACAGACATGCGCAAATGCGAGGGTACAAAAGATATGCATATATATGAACGGTACAAATGGAAGCTCACATACAAGTATACAAGGAAAAAGTACAGGTATGAACAGAAAAGGGCACTCACGAGTTTGCTAAAAGGAAACTCGAGAGGCTCACAGGGGGCCTGGAAGGATGGAACTCTGAAAGGCCTGCTGGGAATCCACGCTACCGCTGCGCCACTCTGAGCAGTAACGGAGGAAATCCGCACGCTCTTAGCTCCATGACCTGGACATGAGAATCCAGGGGAGTCAGTGAAACTCCCCAGGCGAGTAGGAATATGAAGGCCAGGTGGCGAACCAGTAGGAGCACAAGAGTCAAGTACAGAAGACAGGAGGGTTAGAATACAAGTGAAATATATATATGAACAAGTATAACATAATATCCATAAAACAGGAAATCCAAGGTAAAGCTGATCACAAGCAAAAGTGATTGTATACGCTTAAGTCACGGTCCCATGAGACTAATACATCGAAGGAATAATCCAAACAAGGAAACCCTCATATATATACTTTTATCTCATGCCACAGAAATCCAAGCGTATAGAATCAGAGTTGCAAATCATATGAAAGCCAAACAGGAATACAAAACGGGAATCATAACATGTATAGCAAGTGTAACAGGAATCATAGCAGAATCTATTATTATATAACTTGTCTGACCCATATATCTAGGTATGTGACCTAGTGTACGGCCAACCCACATACATCCATATATAAGCAAGCCAAGGGTTGTTAACGGAAGCAGATGGAGAACTGATATCACTTCTTATAGTAGTTTCCATACACCTGGAACCAGTTTGGAGGCCCAAAGTCCCCCTAACACTTGTCTTCTGTGGGCCCAAAGTCCCACTAACACTTGTCATCAATATTTTAGTCCATTACTATAAGCAAGGTATCATTCCGGCATCCATCACTTCCTCCCATTCCCCATACAAGTTGTAACTTATTAACATAATTATCAGATTACGGGAATAACTGGACATAACAAGAATAGCCCAACAGATTCAAGAGGTGGCCCCCACAGATTCAAGAGGTGGCCCCCACCGTGTGGTGTGGCACTTTGTTCCATGTGGCACTTTGTTCTGAGGGATGGATTCTAGAGGTGGCCCCCACAGATTCAAGAGGTGGCCCCCGCCGAGGATGGTGTGGCACTTTGCTCTGTGTGGCACTTAGTCCCATAATAACAAGACAGGATTCCGTAAACATGATAATCACAAAGTCAAGTATATCATGCTGGGTGTTAAGTGATAGCATGACAAGATGATGATATTTAACAAGCAACCAAACATGACAAGAGGGTCTTACTAACTGATAACATGTTAAGTGGTCAGATGATAACACATCAGATATCAAGTGATATACATGTGTTAAAAGGTAGCATATAACTGACAGGTCTGAAATAATAGCAGGGCAAGTGATAACATATCAGAAACCAAGAATACAACGACCACGAAGGGTCTGCCACGCATAGTATATGATAAAGAAGTAAGCATATCAATAGCATGGCACAAGTACAAGATGAAGCTACCATAATATGAGCAATTGTAGTGCAATACATGAATATGGAAATAAGAAGCGAAATACTTATCGACCGATGAAACGGGAAACTCAAATAGAGAAGAGCGAGACTACTCGCCTAAACCACCAATATGCCAAAAGATCCAAAACCCACGGAAGCTCGGGATGCGCCATAACCTGTGATATAATTATGTAGAGTGAAGAGGAGAGAGAGAAAGAGAGAAGGTAAGATGATGTTTGTCAAGTGACAAGTCAAGCAATACCAATACATGATATAAGGCTAGAGGGTAAGGTTCATATTCAAGAAAGGAATCAACTAAGACAACCAGCTAAAGTTAGTCGACTAGGATGGAAGAGTAGTCGACTAATAGTGGAGTTAGTCGACTAACAGTTTGGTATAGTCGACTAAAACTGGGTTCCAGAGAGTTGATATTCTGATCCAGGAAAAGTTAGTCAACTGGGTGGAAAGAGTAGTCGACTAACAGACATCTCAAGTCGACTAACAGTCATGTCAAGTCGACTAATACTGTGATACAGAGAGTTTGGGTTTCTGGTTCAGGAAAGGTTAGTCGACTAGGGTCAAGGGAGTAGTCGACTAATCGAGGTTTCTAGTCGACTAATAATTAACCTAAGTCGACTAAAACTGTGCTCCAGAAAGGTTACGTTTCAGCTAGGGTTTTCTAGTCGACTAATCTATAGGTCTAGTCGACTAATCGTGGGAAACAGCAAACAGAACAGATTTTCTAGGGTTTTGTTTGATGGCTAAATAATCATGGATTTGAAGACACAATTGAACATGATAGATAAACTTAAGTGTACTAAGAATTAATCAAGCCTTGGTGATGAAAATTACTACCAAAGGAGTGGTTGATGATGAAAGAGAGTGGAGATGTTGGTGGAGTTGATGAAGTTGTTGGAGTTGATGACCTTGTGGTGGCTTCCCATGGAGATGAAGGAGGAAGAAGATGAAGGAGAGAAGTTGGAGTAGGTGTGGTGGTGGAGATGAAGGAGATGGAGGTGGCTAGGGTTTGGCTCTTGGTGAAGAGAAGAAAGAGAAAGGTGAAGTGAAGAATGAAGTGAAAAAGGATTAGAAATGAAAAGGAAAAGTATTTATAGGTTTTTGGATTTGTGAAGGTGATGCAATTAAAGTAGAAGAGAGGGGGGTTTTTGCAAAGTGGAGGAGGGGATGAGTGTCCTTCTCTTGGCCACTTGGCCGGCCAAGGAAGAGAGAGAAAAAGAGGGCATTTAATGAGGAAGTTGGTGGAAGAAAAATGGAATTTGGAATTTTGGAAAATAGGAAAAGGCTTTGGTTTGTGGAGGAAGGAAAGAAATAAAGGAAAAGGAAAAAGGAAAATAAATTATAATGAGAAGATGTTTTCTGGGAAAGAAGATGAAAATAATGGAAGTGGCGGATTCCCGGGATTCAGTTGCGGATGCGGAAATCTTTCGGGAAAACACCGGAATCGTCCGAAATTCAAGTATCTCGGAACGACCCGAAATAATTACCAAAAATCAAGAATATAATACTAAGTATCATAGTGAAATCCGTTCTAAGAAATACTTTATATTTTTAAAACTAAAAATCCCGGAATCAGTTACCTACCGACTCCGATGGAATTTTCATAAAATCATAAAATCCTCAGAAAAAGAATGTAGGTAGAAAATATGATTCTAAGGAATAATGCCTAAAGGACCTTCTAGAAATTCCTAACTGTTTGTGAAATAAAAATCCTGGAATCGATCAGCGGCACTAGTCGACACCGGTTTTGAAGATATTAATTAAATTCAGAAAAATTCCAGAAAATCATATAAAATATATAATATTGGAAAATGATATTTGAAACAGAAATTGGTCAAATCAGAATACTGGAAAGACCAAATCGAGTAATACACTAGGATCGGGCCTTCGGTTCAGACTAGGGCTGACTCCGAATCCACGAATCCAAATCCAAGACAAAACAGTCATATAAGGAATTCATAATACAGAATAAATACAGGAAACAAATCGAAAAAATACGACCGAAAATCTGAATACGCAACTAAGTACGTATTCCGGGAACGGGGTATTACATCCGAGATAAGTACCGAGTTCTAAAAAGGAAATCAAAGTCAGACCGTGCGTAGGCAAATAAACAACAAACAAATTCACTGCACAGCTTACCTCGAAGGCCTCGTTCTTCATGTGTCGCCTCCATTCCTTCAAGGGAAGGATCTTGAGTTTCTCAATCCCTCCAAGGAAGTCACCATACCTGAGGGCCACCTTAACAGCCTCCTTCTGGAGGAACAATCCCAATTTGGGATGAGCGCCGGTCTGCCCTAAGGACACCGCGAAGGACTATGTGGCAGCCCCCGAGGAGCCAACACCACCAATGGTCCTTGCACTGTCCGCAACCGAGGGATGTCAAGCAGCATCCACCCTCTCAACCCCATAAGAAGACTCAAGCCCAACTGTGTTCACAGAAGGAGCGCCACTGCCTCAGTCCTATCATCGGGAGCAACACAGCAGTAAAAAGCCCTGTAGGCGCCGCTACAACCGTACCCGCAGCCTCTTCTACAGCCTCAAGGGTGGACGAAGTTCCCCTAGCACCTGTTGCACGGTCGGGGGACCCAACGCGATCAACCTCGGCAACGGAGGGCTGCCCCAAGGGCAAACACGAGGAAGTGGTCGTGGCTTCGAGTAAGCTCATCATTCCTCGTCGTCAGATTCGTCGAACAAAAGCCGAAGCTTTTTCTGCAAAAGAAAGCTAGGCACTGAGTGTCAATTTTCCTAAACAGAAAATAAAGAAATCAGAAATATACCTCTTGTCGCGGGGGCGCGAAGATTGGGCTAGGCCCCTCTTCTTCTTACTAGAAGCCTTCTCCCTGGGACCCTTGGCTTCCTGAGATTCACAGACGGTTGGCCCACTCTTTGGGGTAGACTCCCCTGTCTCGGAGGCGGAACTGCTCTCTTCCCGAGCAGTTTCCTCGGGTTCAGAAGCAAGTTGGCTCTTACCCGACGCAGGCACCCTCTGAACATTTGGCGGTACGGGACGTCTGTTTGGGTTAGTAACCAACTCCAATTACGGCTATTGAAGTCGATGGCTGTCAGCTTCTTCAACTTTGGCTTAACATCGGCAGAGGGTAAGGTCCCCGCGGGAACCAACATCCGGGTTTCAAGCAACCAGGATAGCCCCACGCTCGTCATCCGACTCGACATCCCAGGGACCAGAGACTCGGATCGCAGAATCTAGCATACCATGATCGCTATCGACCATATTAACGATAATTTTCTCTATATCGCTCAGTGGGGTAAAGTAGCGTGTCCATGAGAAGTCTTTCTCAGCAAGTATGCGACACTGAAGACTTCGCACTGACAGGCTTCGAGGGCGTACAAATTACAGAAGGTTTCAAACCCCAGTACTGTACGCCAGGCCACCGCCGTCAGCTGAGAGGGGGCGACCTCAAAAAAAACAAGACGCTACGCATAAATTTCGTCATTGGCAGCCTCAATCCTAGTGCCAGCACCAGGAGATGCATATATACACCCTCCTTGTAAGGCGGAGCTGAAGAAACGTCAACATCGTTGAGACAAAAACTCAAATTTTATCCCAGGGCTCCAATGAAATCCATAGCCAACCAGGTATTTATCCACTGCCTCCTAGTCACGAAGCTTAGAAGTTTTTGGATTGAAATCCATCTCGATCCTGGTGCGATTGGAAGTCCTCTTTCCCTTCTCCTCCATGACGGACTTTTCTTTGTCTGATCTATCAGAAGGATCGGATTTCTCTCCTTTCTTCATTTTAGCAAAAATAAGATAACGGCAGAAATTTTAAGATCAAAAGATCAGAGAAAGGCAAGAAGGAAGAAGATGGAGCAAAAATTTGAGAAAATACCTAAAACCTCAGAGTGCGACCCTCTTAGCCCTGGGTGTATGAACCGTCGCTCGATCAGTATCCTACGCGTATTAGGATAAATACAATCAGCATCGTCGCTTTAGATACGCATAACCCACCTCAAATGCCACATCACACAAAAAGTAGTAATTAAATTAGCGTAGCAACAGATGTGACGCTCATTTAAGGCCTTGCCAGACTGTATCGTCGTACACGCTACTACACGACAAACTCTGAAGCAATAATGAACACCTTAAATCCAGGTCCCGAAAGTTCTCATTTCATTCTGCTCCCCTATCTACATCGGAGACTTCGGGAAGCAGAAATCTCCCGAGGGAGCGTTCCCGACCTCTTCCTGAAGAAGGGAGCATAAAGGGCATCTGTAGTGGTCACTTTCTGACCCTCCCAAAATCGTGACACATGTTCACCGAGTCTCACACAGATGTGCGACGCGCGAGACTTCTAGAACATCAATCCAGTACCTTCGTCCCGTTCGAATTTCGGACGGGTCGGGTAATTAGTAGAAGAGTGAGATCTTGTTACAGATATCATTATCTTTAAGCCTAATCCTCATTCAAATGAGGCAATTACCTCCGGGAACAGTTCGTCCTTATTTGTAACTAAGCACAGACAAGATGGAGATTGACTCTCTCCTATATCGATTCAAGCTAGGGAGTTCAGCCCAAACAACTGTCCAGATAAGGAACTTAAGTATTCAAACTTAGCAGAATTTTCTATCCTTATCTATTTGACATAACTTGTATAAATAGAAGATCCCTTTCAACGTGAAAGGGATCACGTTCACCTGAATCCAGAGAACCCTATTGCAATCGCCATTGACATAGTGAAACTTCTCTCTCCCTCTCCGTGATTTTTTCCCTCTTCAGGTTTTTCAAGTAATTTACTGTGTTTGTGATTAGCTTTTTCTGTGATTTGATTACATCCATTTCCCTATTTTGGTGCGTAGATTGATTCCCTAGGAATTACCCACTGCAAATGTGAAATTAAAATGCAAGCGAAAGAAAGCCGGCCAGGGCAAGAGGCAGACATAAGTGGTT
Organism: Agave tequilana; assembly: GCA_038442645.1. NCBI lineage: Eukaryota > Viridiplantae > Streptophyta > Magnoliopsida > Asparagales > Asparagaceae > Agave > Agave tequilana. The sequence continues at coordinate 51,367 of JAVJIF010016839.1, read as the reverse complement.
CTTCTCGCCCTTTAATAGAGGTAGTAAATATAAGAAAATTAGGATATTTCGTATGGAGTGGAGCTTAGAAAAAATTTAAGGACTCCCCGAATATGACCAAAAAAAGTCGTATCATTAATATGCCAATGCACTAACACTGAAAGGAGATTTTATGTGAGCAGATGCATGACAACAATTTTATCGAAGAAGATCATAGAACTAATAACTTTGCAGATGTGTGTGTGTGTGTGTGTGTGTGTGTGTGTGTGTGTCTAACCTTTTGCATAGTAAAACATTGTAACTGACACTATAAGAACATTGAAGACAATCACAGTTATCCAGGTCATTGCAGCAACAAAATGTTGAATCATCTGTAGCCAGATCACAGACAAAAAGAGCACGGCACTATGTGTGTGTGTGTGTGTGCATGCATGCATGTATGTCTAACCTTTTGCGTAGTAAAACATTGTAACTGACGCTATAAGAACATTGAAGACAATCACAGTTATCCAGGTCATTGCAGCAACAAAATGTTGAATCATCAGTAGCCAGATCACAGACAAAAAGAGCGGCACTATTCCTCCACAAACAATCAACACTGGCCAGGCCTTCCCAATATCCGCTACATACCTCTGTAGATCATAAAAAATTCTACATGTAAATTTAATCAATAACATAGTCTAATTTATAAAAACACAAGAATGTTAGTTGTGTGCCAAAAAATGTTGCTACCTAAGCTATGATTAAACTTAAAGCATTTGAGATCGATCCCCTGAAATGCCAACTTCTAGAGAATGGGCTTGTGTAAACTTTGCCCTGGAAGTGGAACTTGGAAGAAAGTTGGTAATGCACTTGTTTGGGATAAACCTAGGTTGTCACAGGTAAGACACTTGCCTCTCACCTTTCTTCTGGAAAGAAGGCTTGCCTCCCACAGATTGAGAGGAATTTCCTTGCCATCCAGGGACGAGGATGGTAGTAAGTAGTTACCACCTTATTATTCAGAAATAAAGAATAGAAAAATGTCATGAAAGCCATGAAAAGCATTCTTCTCCCTCTCTCCATCTCCATAGATGCAATAAGGTCTACGAGATGTCAATAACCTGGTTAATTTCTAATATGACTTAGCAAGTGTTGCACGCCAACAACGACCACACAGAGGAACCCTAGATCTCAGATGCACGAAAAACAGTACAACTAACAGCACAAACACCTAATCTCAGAGAAAAATACAGAAACACAGATTTAACGAGGTTCGGCCTTATTGCCCACGTCCTCGGGGCAAGAAAGAGGGAGGTTTTTATTGATTTTCGCAAATCAATACACTTACAGCAATGGGGATTAGGAGAGTTCTGCCTCTGCTATACTCTCCTCCACAATTGCACTCACAAACCCTTCTACAAAATACTCAACCCTAGGATCTACAGATGAGGTTGAACCATCTCAGCACCATACATAATCAGATTCTCAGAATCTTCCTCCACATGATAAAGAAAGAAGCCGCGGACATGATTGAGGAAGACTTGCATTTTCATATTTATTCGGATATGATATTATGATATTATTAATTATATATTAGCTATATTATAAATATGTAATATTATGATAATGAAGTTGTCACACGAGTGTATGATGAACACTTTGATAATACGTGATATATTTTTGCAATGTTGTCATGTTCATAGAGTTGTGATAATGTGACAGTGTGTATTGTGATATTTATGAAGCTGTGATGTGTATTTTTTTCTTCCACTCGATGTTTTTTCTTGTGATTATTGTGATATATTTGCGAAGTTATGATATTCTTGTGATTCTTTTTGATATTGTGATATTGAAGTTCTGATACGAGTGATATGATGAACTCTTTGATATTTAAAGATATGGAATATGTATTTGTGATGTTACAATGTTTATGGAGTTATGACATCGTGATACGAGTGATATTGTGATATTTATGAAGTTGTAATGTATATTTGTTTCTCTATTTTTTGATATTATTATGATTATTGTGATATTGTAATTTATTTGTAAAGTTGTGATATTTAAAGATATGTGATATTGTTCTGTTAGGGACACGAGTGATATCGCATATGCGATTTATTTGTGAAGCTTGTGCTAATGTGATATTGTGATATATCAGTCTATGCTCTCTGTTATGAGTTAGACCAGAGACCAAAGATTGAAAATATCAGTCTCTGCCCTCAGATCCTGGTTCGCTAAACTCAGACATAAAATTTAACAATATTCTAAGTCCGTATTTGATGAACTCGGACTTAAAACTTAGCAAAATTGTTACAGTTTTGCGTTGCAGGCAAGGCGAAAACGATCATCGCCTACATGGCGCCGACTTGGCCGGTTAGATGTTGATTTTTTCTCGGTATTAAATTTGAAAAGAGGATTTAGAAAGGAAAAAAAAAATGCCCTTATAAAAAGGATTAAAAACAAGGGTTTTGTTTCAGTTTTTTAATTTTTTAAACAAAGTGTGTTATTTTTTCCCCCCATTGGATGCCTTAACAGGATCTTTGTCTCTGTCTCTCTGCTGCTTTCTTAAGTCGGTTTGATGTGAAAAGGACTTTGGTTCATAATTAATTTTTTGCTAATTGTATCTTTAATTATTTATTAACAAAAGAGTGTGAGAGAATAGAAATCCTAGGTTGCTCATCGATCTTAGATCTGGCTTGTGATGACTTATGATCTGGTTATGGTGTTGTTTACATCATCTGAATTTGATTAGGTCCATATGATCAAGGCCATGACAATGGAGTCAATATTTTTTTTTGTCTTCCACTATTTAAAAAAATATATATTCATCTCGTATTTAATTTGAGAATATTCTGATTATTGAGTAATGATCCATGATTGGTCCCATGTGAAAACCCTTCCCCCCAAAAAAAATAAAATTGAATTAAATGTGTGAAACAAAACTGGCCCAAAGTGCAAGTAATTGAGTGAATTAACAACTGAAGAGGTGACAAAAATCAAAGCAGCAGAAGCAAAAAGAGAAGAATCAGATCCCAAGCATTTTCTCACAAAGGTTGTTAGTGGATGGCCAACCAATTACTTATTGTATGCGAGTTGACAAAGACATTAAATTAACAACAAGAGTTAGCAAGAGTTAGAACTCTAACCGCCCTAACTCCTCCCTTGTCTCCTCCATCTTTCCTGTCGCTACCAAGTCTTTCCAAAAGTTACAGCGTTTCTGATTGTAACTCTTTTATTCTAATTCCTTATCTTCTTCTTTCAAGCTTACTCACTCTTTACTCTTTGACCCCTTCTTTCAAAATTTCGCGGTCAACAAAGCCTAAAAGAGAATAAAGATTCGGATTTAATCTCACATTTAAGAAAAGACAAAAATCTATGAGATATTGATTAAATTGACTTTCGACCCGATACTTTATTCATGACTTTACTGTTCGGATCAAATTGACTTATAAACCTATAAATAATAAAAAATTTTGTACATGGACGACTTCCGAAGTTACTCGAGCATTTGGCGAACTAGGGTTAATGGGTTGACCCCCCACTGACCCGATGTATTTGCTATGCATCCGAGAGAACTCCGCAAGAACGAGGGTTTAGGCCCGACCCGAAAACTATTCGGTCCCACTGAAAGTACCTTTCATGAAAAAACAAAATATTCGAGTAAAAAATAATAAAATATAATGTTGTGGGCCTATCGGGCTCCTTTTGGGCCTCCGGCTAGCACTCACTTTTAAGCATTATTTTTACTGGAGGGCCATTTTTACTAGATGGGCCCTTGTAAGGAAAATTTGGGCCCCATATGAGCTGTGTGGGCTGAAAGCTGTCAAACTCAGAAAAGCTCATCACAATTTGTGAATTTTATTAGCAATAAATAATCATTTATTAACTTGCTTAAGCTACAAGTTTACAGAACAAGATCTTAGAAATTTTTTTTTTTCTTTTTTTCAATAACTCAGTAATAAGAGAAGATAGACAATTAGACATCACCATCACAGAGTGGACCACATGAAAATAACAAAGCATCTACATACTTTAGTAGTAGGGGACACATCAACATCTTTATCTTTTTTCCCCCACCTCAAGATAATATCTCAACATCAATCTTAGAGAGAAAGGAACCCATATCCCATATCCTTTTTCTAAACAAAACAAAGTTCCAGTTATAAAGGAAAGCAATGCCTTTAACCTTGAGAAAAACAACACCTTTAAGCAGTTGCTCTTGGACCAGCAATTGACAATGGGATGTGGAGACCACTGAAAACATCTCTCCCCATTGCATGATATCTCCCTGGTATGATCACTTGCATGAGCTCTTGCCTTTCACCAATTCAAATGCTGCAAAAATCTAACTTCATGTTGAACACCCATATTGCACTTTTCCAACTTGCCACATAAACAAGATAGCCTTCAGGCATCACCACTTTCCTATTCACCAACAGTCGGAAAGTCACTTTCAGCAGCTACAAATGAAAAAAAGCAGTTTGCAGCATCACAGGCCACAAAACCACTTCCATGTACATCTGCACTTACAATAGGAGAATGAATTGAACTGCTTGGGTCAATTAATAAAAACACTTGGTATTAGGCCTTGTAAACATATCAAGAAGAAATATAGAGTATAGCAGGATAATTTCATCTTGCCATGTGGAACTGAAAGGACAATTCATTTAAAGGGGAATTCATGACACTAGATCACATGTTGCAAGCATGTGTATACTTATTACTGGACATTTGTAAGACTGGCCTCAATTACACAGCATCTTCAGCTTAACTAACCTCATAACTAACCCCCTCTCTATGCAACAACTGCTCATACTCATAAATAAGCTAACTGTGAACCTAACTTTGACAACAACACTATTGACCTTTATTTACAATGTGTATAACCAAAGTCAGAAGAAGAGCAGACCCAAAATGGCACAACAGAAGAGGAAGACCCAGAGCTGGTGAAGTGAATTCTCCACTCTCCTCTCGTGCATCCTCTGATTCAAACTGCTTCCACTCGCCACAAGTTGATTCCGTCTTGACAAGTGTGTTTCTCCTCCTTGATTGTTCCTTGAAATTAAGGGGAGAATCGCGATGGCCAGGCCTCCTAGCAATCCCCCGGCCGTGGAGCTGAATGTGCCCATTCCTCCCCATTGCGAAGGGTGGTAATGATGGTGATGGTGAATGGCTGTGGCTGCATTGGTCGCCGCAGACCAATGTATTCATCATTGTTTGTATTGGATGGGTGTTGTTTATTGATAAATGAGGTGATCACATCCCTTAGAACTGCAGGCCTATTTGGGATGTTGAGGCCTTTGCTCTTAGTGGTTAGGTTGCTACTGCCGCGACCATAGAGGGGGACAAGTGTGTCCTGAGAGAGAGGGGACTTGCAGACTGGGCACTGCTGAGGGGATGTGGTCTCAACCTGCAGCCATTTGTAAATGCAAGGCCAGCAGTATAGGTGGCCGCAAAGGGTCACCACTGGGTCGACTGCAAAGTCCAAACAGATGCTGCAGTCGAAGCATGTGTTCGCTGATGGTCGTGCATCAGCCGCAGAGGCATCAACTGAGCGGTGGCTTTTTGGTGGCTCTTGATGAGCAAAAGATTTGCCGACAGATTCATCAAAGCATCCCATTTCTGCTTCCATCTATCTGCCTTGGAGTATCGGTAACGAGGAGTCTGTCAAATACAAGGTAACAGGAAGATCAGGACCATTGCATGAATACATGGACAAGTTTTAAGTGAAAAATAACAAGAACCCGCGAGCCTAAGAGAGCCAGCAGATAAAAGTTGATACCAGTTAGTCCTAAAAGCTCATAGAAATTCAAAATTTTGGCATCTAATTATATTCAACATAGCTCAAAAATTATGGCAGTATCAAACCAATGCCTAATTATGTCTCAATTTGTTGGATTGCTCAGCAGCACATGAAACCTATGCAGCAGTAAATTAAGCAGAGTCATTCCTAATTACATTCCAATTGTTCAATTTGATTACTTATTATATATAAATTTTTAGGTGAGACCCTATCAATTTAGATCACAATGGTCCCCATCCACCAACCCATTTTCTCTCGCATATTTTGGTCTGGATCTGAGGGTCACATAGCTAAGTTTCCTCCTTTAATTCGAATTTTGATGTTGATAAGAATAGAACTTATAATAACTGATGAAATGAAAAAGAAACCATAAGAGGAAAGAGTTGGTTAGGCTGTGAGCTGCACTAATGGAGTGATAGACAATGGGGAAGGTCCCTATTAAATTTAAGTTGATGCAGCTGAGATATGATCCTTTCTGCCCTCCTCTTTTATTCATATATCACCTAGGGCAAAATTGTTCACTAATTTGCTTCTTTGAGAGAAAGGATCAAATCTCAAACTCAAAAACCATTGTTACAAAACTATCTAAATTATTCAGTTAGTTGAATTTACAACCTTAAAGATACACACCCACCCAAAAAAAAAAAAAAACACAACACACACACTCTCTCTCTTTTTAGGTTTTTCTTTTGTCAAGGGGCTGTTTGGTTCTTAAAAAATGGAAAGAAAAAATATTATTCATTTACATCTAATTCTAATTTATTTAGATCTTTTAGAGAGTTAGGAAAAGGATGTGGGCTCATCAAAATCAGAGTCCAGGCTCATCTACAGTAATAGTGTTTCCGATTTCTTCTCTTTTGTGAGAGAAAAGCCGTAGCAAATCTGACGATAAGACTGTAGCTGGGAAAACTGCGAGTAGCTTTCTCTGAGTAGCTTTCCCAAGGAGCAGAGTGTGTGGCCGCCCCAAATTTATTCTTCCAAGCAAGCAAGGAAAATATATAGTGAAAACGTACAAGGTGGAACAGCTCTCTCGTACATTCTCTTTGGTTGTATTTTTGTTTATCTCTGTGAAAATTTGTGATAAGGTCAGAAAAAGATTTTCACGGTTATTCCTACGTCTTGCGAAGCTGAAATTTAGTCGAATTCCTCGTGTTTCCTTTTTTTTCAATCTTTATTACAAATTACATAACTTATCTCCATTGATGTCTTGCGAAGCTGAAATTTAGTCGAATTCCTCATGTTTCCTTTTTTTAATCTTTATTACAAATTACATAACTTATCTCCATTGATTACTTCAGGGGTTTCTTAAGGGCTATTTTTAGCCCCAAAAAAAATGCAACTTGGGCTCAAAAGGTTTTTTTTTTTTTTTGTTTTGCAATTAGTCTAATAATTTTCATCAAATCCCCCACTTAAACAGCTCACAAAGTTCTAAAATCGTCATTAATCCACATAAAACCTTATATAAAAAACAGAAAGAAAAAAAAAAAGAGAAGAAAAAAATCATGGATTTAAGCAGCACCCAATAAATTTCACAAAGAGAAACGAATCGAAAGGTCAGAGTTTTAAGCAGTACTTACCGATTTGAGATTCTCTGATTCTTAGAAATCTGGCGAGCCGGCGTAGACTTTTGAGGGGAAAAGGGGGGTGAGAATAGCGAGCGAGCGAGCGAGAGACAGAGAGGCGAAGGAGGCGATGAGGATGAGCGATCGAGACCTCCCCGCCTCTCTATTTAAGAAGAAGAGATAGGGTGGGCGTGACGTCACGCGTCACCGGCCAATTAACTTCTCACGTGCCACTTCCCTCGTGTAAGAAGCTAACTCGCTACTCGGAACTTTTGCATTTAACCCCCCTAATATTATTTATTTTGGATATAATTAAATGATGTGGATAAAGAAAAAATTGTACTTAATAGGAAGCTGGACAAAAATGCATAACTATGAATTTCTAAAAATGTATTAAATTTGATTTTCTTAAGTTTACATGTAGTTTCACGTTAAGAGACCCTAATAGAATAGAAGTACTGGAGAAAGATGAGATAATAAGAGGCTACTAAAAGTAGCAAAAAGTTCTCAGAAATTTTAAAGTGCAAAAAATAGTCATTATAGAGTTCTCCGATAAAATTCACTTGTTTTAAAAGTGAAATCCTAGTAGGCCATTTTAATACAAAAGTGATGAATTAATTCCTTAATTTTATATGAAAGAAACGATGTAAGGATCAAGTCTTCAAGTGCTTCTCGATTCGTTTGACTAGTGGTGTTAGGAAGCTATAGCGGCATTTTGAGAGACAAAATAAGTTAAGAATTAAATATGAGTTGATTTTGGTTAGAATTAGAATTAGAAAGTGTTAGAAATTGAGATATAGAAAGGGAGAAAAATAGGCCAATTCTAAAATTTTGATGAAATTAGCAACTCAAAAATTGAGTTATTTTTTAGGCGATTTTGGCTAATTTTGTGATCATCATTTTTGCTAATTCTTATTAATTTTTTATGATTCAATGAAAAGTAATAAAAATTAACTTAATAACTCCACTTGGTGCCAGAGTCTTTCATGACAGTTGGAGCATGTCACCTCAAGGTTTAGATATGGCACACACATTAAGGATGTGACAAGGGTGTGAGTGCAAATATTGAGATTTCAAAAAAAATGTCATGCATCTAACCTTGAAGGGTGTATATGCAAAAAGACCATCTATTCTTCCATTTCTGGCTCAAACTATTTTATGATAAGACCTGTTGGATTTTAATACCCTCCAACTTGTTTTTTTGGTAGGAGGACTAAATTTCTTATCATATAACAAAATTTAATTTTCCATTTAGTTTTAACTACAAACAAAATAAGAAAACTCATTTGAAGCTCTTTGGAAATATTCAACATAAATGGTCAATACTCAATAAGCGGGTGTAGTTGGAGCCGGCAACATAGAATTGACTCGAGATTATATAAATTGAAGAGTGAAAAGAGATGTAACAAGAAATTTTATGAAAATATTTGAGTAGACTGAATGAAAAATATAATTTTTATGTAAATGATTTTAAAAGTTTCATTAAATTATTATGGATTATTAACTAGTACACTTAAAGTAGAACCATTTTTTTTAGAACTGAAACATTTTGTAAGTGTTAGAAGTGTTTCTTAAAGAGCCGTTTAGAAGCGCTCGGTACCAATATCAAAAGCTTAACATCAAGAATTAACGAGTGAACAAGTTGTTCATGTTCGACTAGTTATTGAATTAGTTCGCTTGCAATCCACTCGGTTAATAAACGAGTCAAACTCAAATAACATCAGCCCACTCGAGTTCGGTTCGTTTAGACCCCAATTTAATAGCATTATTTATTAATATTATTATGTTCTTAGAAATATTTCACTTTTTAGTTTTATGTGTTTTAGAAAATGTCTCAATTGTTCCGACTGTTTACTAATTGTTCATCAAAGTTTCACTAAAAAAGTTTCGATTCCTTAAAATTTCAGAAAAAAGTTCTAGTTTCAGTTCCAGAAAAAAGTCCTAGCTCTAAAAAATAAGTGTCAATTGGCTAACAAGACTTAAAAGTATGATGTTAGTTGTGGACCGGATATTTTTATAATTTTACAGTTGGAACTCATAAATATAGAATCAAATACAATATACCTCTGACTGAAGTAATGCATCATGTTATATAAAGCATGAAGATGACTAGGATAAAGTGAGGCCTGGTTTTATTTTTATTTTATTTTATTTTATTTTTACTCATATAACAAATGGGAAGGATGGATAATGTTCATAAAAAAACAAAAAGAAATGAAAAAAAAGAGGAAGAAGGAGAAGAAAAAGAGAAAGATGAATAGAAAGAAACAAAAAGGAAGGGAGCGAGAGTGAGTTGTCAACGCCCCCAAGAGAGGAAAGTCAATGGAAACGGCATGAATATTGTTTTTTTGGGGCAAATCATGTGGAGGCTTGAAGAGAAGAAATGAGATTGAAGAGAATAAACGAGAGAGAGTGTAACGAAGGACCTGTTTGGCTTGAAAATCGGCTCAAGTTTGATAATTATCCGTTTACTTTTAAGAAAAATTGGGCCTGATGCGTGCCGGTTTTCCAACTGTAAAGCAAAGAGGAAAAACTTACACAGTTTTTTCAGTAAATAAATAGAAGGTATTGAAATTTTCTTGCGCCCTACAAAAATTAGAGAAAATCACCATTTTCTGGTTCCCACCAAACAAACAGTCCTTTGTTCAAGTCAAAATATGCCAAATCAATCTTTTTTCTTAATTATTACTAAATGCTTTTATTAATTAAGGAAAAGAATCCCTCCAAAAAAAAATGAAAGTCTTTGGAGCTTGAGATCCTCCATTTTTTTTTTTAAATTAGGACTTGGGAGACCTCAAATTAATTGATAAACACAGAGGTTTAAGCCTTAATTAGTTGAGTGGCCGGTGGATCTAGCACACGTGCATTTCTACGATTGGCCAAGTAACTAATTAATCAGACTGTCTCCAAACGGGAAACCACTCCGTTTTTTTAATGTTAATAATTCTATAAGAAATTTATCAAGACAATTAAGCATAAATAAAGAGTTAAAGAGTACTCTTGGTTGTGGATAAACCTTGTCTACCTTCTAGAAGTTTCAATTTGTTTTATTTTAGGATTCTGTTTTATTTTGAGAGGCTTAATTCCGTTGAGTCTTATAAATCAAGTAAATATTTTTCAGATGATTACAGAGTAGAACAGAGAAGGTATTATTATGTTCTTATTTGTTTACACTCTCTCTCTGTCGAGTATCTGTATCTCAGCCGCTGGCTGAGGAACTCTCTTAGCTGGCACCTGCTCCCTGTCTAAAAATTTTTTTAAATATTTTAAGTCTGATTAGCACTGTGACTATGTTAAATAATCCTCACAAAATACGACGACCATGATCACAGTTCTCACAAAAAATACTACAACTATGGTAGCATTGCAATCAAGATCTGTAGTTGAGATTCAGCCATGTCGCCGCCAGCGTAGAGAGTCTCTTAGCTGACTGCTGAGGTATGTTTTTCTCCTATATGTACGCACACATATGTTATTTCGAAAGGATTCGATGCTGAATCCTTTCCACTCAAATACAACCCTACAATATACGAATATAAGATCAATTCTGTTGAAGTTAATTTACATTATTTTCAGTAACTAAAAATAAAAAATCATGTATTTTGAATACGTTTTTCCCATCCATCAAGTAGGCGCAAATAGACGTCCGAAAATAGCATATTACTCAGATCTATGTCTTTAGACATACAAATTTTGGATCCAACTATTTCATCATGATCTAAACACTTAAAAACCCTCGTACACATATTTTTTTTAGATTTCAAATATTCTACACCGTTAAACTAACCAACTCACTATTTCAGCCGTCTATTTTGTACATACTGAAAAAATAGGTAAAAGGATTCAAAACGCATGACTTTTTATTTTTAGTTACTTGAAATAATATATATCAACTTTAATAAAGTAGATTTTACATTCAAATATCATAGGATTATATTTAAGTGGGAAAAAATTGACTTCGAATCCTTCCAAAATGACACAACTCTCTCTGTGTATATTTCACTTACTGTATAAAAGTAAATGTTTAGACTCATATTCATACGCTAATTAATCTTTAGAAGGGATGAATAGTTTTATGGGTGAATAATAATAATAATAATAATAACAACAATAATAAACATGCTTTAATTTTGTGCAGTCATCATGCATGAACCTATAAATTTAAATAACTATTTACAATTTTAAAATAGATTAACAATATTTGTTTTAACAGTCTGCATTAATTTGTTGGAAGCTTATTAGTATTATAAAATAATCAGTCAAATATAAACTGAAGTGGTTGTACATGTCATCCAAACTTCATGCAGATCTCCATGAGATTAATGTCAGATAAATGGATAAATAAATTAACTCCAGTCCCAAAAGGTTTTTTTTTTTTTTTTTTTTTTTTTTGGAGACTGAGTCATCTCCAGCTTCGCATAAATTGTCATTGGAATCGGATAGGATCTGAAATAAATGAATTATTTATCCTTCAAGCTAATTACTAAAAATATGATAGAGGAAAAATAAAATAAAATATCTTTCTTGAGGAAAATATAACCTATTTCATGAGCCAAAAAATTTCTACTTTTTTTTCTCTTGATAATACAGACCCGTGACTTAATGCAAGTAAGATTTGAAACTCAAATCTCTTGCTGATTACAAATAAGTTTTATTACTATATTATAGTGGTACCTGCATTAATCAAAATTCTATCCACATAGTTAAATATCCACAAGTTGAACATTCACATTTGCCAAATTTCAGTAGGAAAATAAAGAATCCCTTTTCTTTATTAAGAAAAGTCGACTCAATCAAATTTCTATTAGTCTAGTGAACAAGTTTTTTGCTAGTCAATACAAATAGAATAATCTTTAAAAATATAGAAAACCAATCTAATTATCAATAATTACAAAAATATTTTACTCTAACTAAATAGGGAAACAATTATTTAGATCCATCATGGAGAGATGTAACAAAAAATTTCCATTAAAACGCATCAACGAAGAGATGTAACAAATGCGTTGATAGAGGTGGACAGTTTCTGAGCTTACAATTTTTTTACAGCATGCGGATAAATTCAATGCTATAGGTGGACTACTTTTTAAGTTTATACTTTTTTTTTTACATGTCAGTCGCATTTAATATGTCTCATATGTTTAAGTTTATCATGCAGCAACAATGGTTGTTCTGGACAATTAATCCCAATCTAATACCCATGTGACTATGAGGTACAAAGGCAAGGAGCCAGGAGGAAAAATATTCATCCTCAAGGGTTTTTGATAAGCGAAAAAGGCTCAGGGGTTTTTCGAACGAAAATTATATACAGAGTTAAAGACATATTTTCCTTTATTATAATAGAAGATAATTTTTGTATTTTCTGAAAAATATTAATGTAAATAAATTCCTACTTTTAGAGAGAGATTGACATAAATAACACCAGATGTTTATTGATGATGATTGGTGTCATCATAACTGTAGGATCTATAATCAAAGCAACACAATACTAGAGGGGGGGGTGAATAGTGTTTAAAAAACTGTAAATCAAATTACTTGAAGGAAATAAAATAAACATAAGATATCAGAAAATTCAAACGCAAAGACAAGAGAGTTATCCTGGTTCGGTCCTTGTGACCTACATCCAGTCCCCAAGCCAACCGCTTGAGATTTTCCTTTCCTGATTTGTGTACACCCACAACCAATGCCTTGTACACCACTTGACAAACGCCCTTTGCCAAATGTGCACAACTCCTCTTTACACCAAGAGAACAAACACCTTGTACAACTTTCTTCTACTCCCAAGAAGACGCCCTTGTACAATGAACTTCTTTGAATGATTACAATGAACCTATAAGCCTTGAATTTGAATGTGCTTGTGGACAAGGTTTTTTACAGGAGGAATTTCAGAAATCTTCACAATGAACTTTGAAATTTGGTGAAGAAAACTGAAAGAGAACAAGTTTTCAGAAAACAGAATTTTTGGACAGAGTTTAAGGCTGAAAACTTTGAATTTGAATTGGTGATTTGACCCTAGGACAATACCCCTATTTATAGGTGAAATCCATAGTAAGTTAGGGTAGTTATCAGGCCAAATTTGAATTTTGAAATGTTGATAAACGCATCAGAATTCACCAACTGCACAGCAGTTGTCAACTGCTATTAGTCGACTTGAACAAGAGATTAGTCGACTAGCAGAACAAAATTTACACTGATTAGTCGACTACAACAAGGGGTTAGTCGACTATGTTTTGACTGATACAGATATTTAGTTTCTGGAAAACTGAATGTAGTCGACTAAGTAATGTGTTAGTCGACTATAAATATAGGGTAAGTCGACTAACTTTCATGTCAGACTGAAACAGAGAGTTAGGAAATTTTTGTATAGGTTATTAGTCGACTTGGGAAGTTGTATAGTCGACTAGGTATCTGTTAGTCGACTATATATGGAAGTCAAGTCGACTAACTTTCATGACAGAGAACAAACAGAGACTTGGGTCATTTGTTATGGAATGATCTAGTCGACTAGGAATTTTTGGTAAGTCGACTATATAAGGGATAGTCGACTATATTAGAAGGTCAAGTCGACTTGGAAGGGAATTTTGTGTAAGTATTCAAGGCTTTTCACAGTTTTCTAAAGTTACACAAAACATATCTAAAAATACCCATAAGCTTCAACTGGCTTCAACTGAGGTTGAGTAATCATAAGTGCTTGTCCATCATCAAAATTTGTTCAACTGTTTAGTAGGCTTCAACAATAACCACATGATGTAAACCATTACACCACATAACACTTCTTTCAACAATCATAGATATTGACATAATTCCAGCTGTTTGTGTCAATTCATGCAAGTTTCACTTTCTTGTAGGGAGAGAGGAGATAAAAACTTGATGGTAGAGTTTTTTAACTTATCGGAAGAGATAGTGCAGAGATCGGAGACCAAAAGGAGCAAGAACACATCCATATACAGCCAGAATAGGAGGACCGTCGATCGTCCGGTCGACCGACGTGCACGACATGTGCACAGGAGAAATTCGGTCGACCGCACGGTCAAACGACTGGCATAGCCCACTTTCTGTTGGAGTTGGTTGACCGACTGGTCGACCGAAGGAAGGAGTCAGTTGATCAGCTAGGTCGAATCTGCTGCTCCAGTTGAGATTCAGACTTCGTTTCTGAAAAGAAGTCGACTCCAATTGTGATTTTCTAAAACTCCAGGACTCTCTGCCTATAAATAAAAGGGTAGAGCACTATGAATTGTATCCCTTGGAGAAACTTGTATTGATTGTTAAATCAACAAAATATCTCTCCCTTTTCCCCGAGGACGTAGGCAAATTACCGAACCTCGTTAAAAATTGTATTTGGCTTTCTCTCTTGTTTATTTGTTCTTATTTTTTTAGGTACTTTTCTGGTGCATCTCTCTCTATTGATTGGGGTTTCTCATTGGTTGTTGTCAAGGCGTGCTCAGCGAGTGGTATCAGAGCATCCCAAGTTCATTGTGGGATCGTGTGTCGATTCTAAGAGCATTGGTGGCTGTTTGGCGGAGATCGTGTGTCGATCTTAGAGCAACGTTGGAACTGTTTGTGGGATCGTGTGTCAATCTCAGAACATCATTTGGATTGCTCAAGGAATCAAATTTGGTGGAGTAGATCATTTCGAAAACTATCATAGGGTTTCACTTTGAGGTAAAGACACTATCTTTATCTAGTTTTTTTCATCTAACTCCGTTTGTTTTCTGCATTAGTTTTGAGGAACCTATTGAGAAGATGGCCGGAGGTAGTAAATCTACGGTGAAAATCATGAATGTACATCCATTGAAGATTGATGTGGTGAAGTTTGATGGCAAAACAACTTTGGGATGTGGAGATGTGAGGTGATAAATGTATTGACGACATCAAACCTCGAAGACACTCTATGGTTGGAGAAAAAGCCGGGGTTACTTCTAAAAAGGATTGGGACAAGATGAATCGAATGACGTGTGGTTTGATAAACTCTTGTTTGATACAAGACATCAAGTATCATGTGTTATATGAAACATCTGTAAGACAGTTGTGGGAGATTCTAGAGAAGAAATATCTGAAGAAAAGCATAAAGTCGCATTTGCAATTGAAGAGTAAGCTCTATGGCTTCCAGTTGAAGAGAAGAATCTCCATTGATGAATACATGAACAACTACACCTAGCTTTTTACAGATTTAGTTAACGTGAATGTGAAGCTCGAAAAAATGGATAATGCATTGATTCTACTGAACTTTCTGAAGAAGAGTATGGGACCTTCATCCTAATTTTGATCAATGGTAAATGAACACTTAACTACAGTGATGTGTCGGCTTCTCTTGTAAATTATGAAGTGAGGAGGAAGGACAAGTAGTCTTCTTCTAATGATACATCAATAGAGGCATTGAAGATAAGAGGCAGAGGTTCCAATCAGAAAGACAAAGGCGAGCATGAGTGATCAGCGTCCATTCAGGATTCAGAGATCTGAAGAAGAACCAGTGTGCCTTCTGCAAAGAGATAGGACACTGGAAGGTTGATTTTTCAAGGATTAAGGATAAGAGTAAGAAGAAGAGGTTGAATACCGAGGCAAATCTTGCACATGTGGCCAGTACTCAAGCCAATACTTTACAGACAGATGGATCAGACTCATACTCATCAATATTCTCCTTCTCCGTTACTACTCCTATTGTTAGCTACTCAGGAGAATCTGAGTGGATGTTAAATACTGGAGCTACCTATCATATATGCCCAAATAGGAATTTATTTTCTATCTTTGAGAAGCTAGATGGATGTTCTGTTATCATGAGTGATGATCGGTCATGTAACATGGAAGGAATAGGTACAGTCCAGATCAAGATGTTTGATGGGATGGTACGAGAACTGAAGGAAGTGATGTATGTACCTCAAGTGAAAAAGAATCTTATCTTTGTTGGTGCCTTGAAAGCATTGGGTCATGAAGTATCTGTTAGAGATGGTATTCTCAAGATAACTAGAGGCTCAATAGCGGTAATGAAGGATATCCGACGCAACAACCTATACTACTAAATGGGTAGTACGGTTACAGGGCAAGTGACAACTTCTATTTCTTCAGATAATGATTGCACACAGGTCTGGCATATGAGACTCAGACATACAGGAGAGAACTCTTTGCAAGTCTCAGCAAAAAAGGGATCATTGGAAGATGCATCTACATGCAACGTGAAATGGGTGGACACGACGTTCTGCACAAGAAGACGAAAGTAAAATTCGGTACTACTACTCACCACTCAGAAAGTCTTCTTGATTGTATTCACGTAAATATTTGGAGACCTGCAAAGACTGCATCACTTGGATGTCATTGGTACTTTGTCTCTTTATTGATAATTTATCTAGGCATTGTTGGATATATCCAATGAGATAAAGATTTAAAACCCTAGGTATGTTGGTGAAGTAGAAGAATATGATGAAGACGCATACTAGTAGGAAGATTAAGAAGCTCCAAATTGGTAATATTGAAAGATACAAGAATCAATTCCTACAATTTGGTCAGAACAATGGTATTGATACTTCACAAATGGAATACATGAGTTGGCTAAGAAAATCAATCGTTTCTTGCTGGAGAAGGTCGGGTGTTTATTGTCTAATGCACGATTAGACAAGTCATTTTGAACTGAGGCGATTATATATGCTAGCCGTCTCATAAATGGACTGTCATCGAATGCGATAGGAGGCAAAACTCCGTTAAATATTTGGTCAGGTGGAGCTGCTCAGGATTATGATTTGCTGCGGGTATTTGAAAGTCCGGCCTACTTTAGTACCAAAGATGGCAAGGTAAATCCGAGAGCAAAGAAGTTTGTATTTTTGGGCGTCGAAAGGAATATGAAAGGCTACAAGTTATGGGACCCCGAAAACAAGAAGATTGTGTTGAGTAAGCCTGTCACATTTGATGAGACTTCATTGTTGAAACCTACTGTCTCCCAACAGGTGGAGAGGATGAAGACCAAAGATATATAGCAACGGGTGGAGGTTAATGCTACTCTACCACCTCCAGTTAGCTCAGTATCAGTAAGAACTTTACCGGATGTGACATCAGGTGGAGATCATGTAGCTAGTTTTGATGCTGAACATGTTTAATATATTGATGAGAATGTTGAATTATTTGTAGCTAGTGGAACCAAGATAAAATCACGAAAGTAGGTGAAGAAGCATGAATCTCAAGTTGGTGAGCGTGACAAGCTCAAATTGAAGGTGGTTGTTCTCTACGACAGTATTAGTTAGGAGGTTCATATGACTCAGCCAGTTCAGTCTGCTACTAAAAATTTAATCACAGTTGCTTGAGCTCGATGGAGCTCATTGGATGAATTACAGATGGCTTGATTCGTTAGGTAAGGTATATAGGCAGTCACATAAGCGCAGACATTTGGTGATGCAACCATATGAAGCTATTTTGTGTATTTAAGTTATCGAGAATTGGCAGCGGAAACTGATTTGGACTTCACGTAGAGGTGAAGTGTTGGACTTCACGTAGAGGTGAAGTGTTGTGATCTCGATGAACATTTGATTTTCCGGTGAGAAGATAGTTGAGCTTGCATAAAGGGGGTATGCATCCAGTTTGTTGAGCTGATATTGAAACTTGATGTGCTCTACTCAGATTTGGTTGGATCGTCTTGAAGACATTTGGACTGGAGTGCTAGTCAGTTGGAGTCAGTGTTGGCTCATGTTTGGTTCTTCTTGATGTCATTTGGAATGGTATTACATTCAGTTGCTGAGTTGTAGACACGTTCGTTGATCGACTCATATGGTGTTGATTTTCTTCGGTAGAGTATTGAGAGGGCATATATGGTGCATTTCGTTTAGATGGCTGAGCTGAAATTTAGAATCTTTACAATTAATATTGTAGTTTGGAGAGAGTTGCCTGAGGGGATGACAAACTCAATTTGGATCTGGTATGATCAATTGAAATCAATTGTAAGTGTGCTGGCGATTCATTTGGAACCGGTTGGTCCGTTCAGCCAAGTCGAGATCGTATATCGATTTCGTCCGGAACGTTCAAGCCGAGATCATGTGTCGATTTCGTCAAGTGTTCATTGGAGTTCGGCTCAGATTTGAAAAATCTTCACCGAGATGGAGAATTATAGGGAGAGAGGAGATAAAAACTTGATAGTAGAATTTTTTTAACTCATCGGAAGAGATAGTACAGAGATCAGAGACCAAAAGGAGCGACAACGTATCCATATGCTGCCAGAACAGGGGGACGGTCGACCGTCCGGTCGATCGATGTGCACTACATGTGTACAGGAGAAGCTTGGTTGACTATACGGTCGACCGACTGGCATAGCCCACTCTCTGTTGGGGTCGGTCGACCGAAGGAAGGGATTCAGACTTCGTTTCTAAAAAGAAGTCGAATCCAGTTGTGATTTTCTAAAACTTCAGGACTCTCTGACTATAAATAAATGGGTGGAGCCTCATGAATTGTATCCCTTAGAGAAACTTGTATTGATTGTTGAATCAATAAAATCTCTTTCTCTTACCCTGAGGACGTAGGCAAATTATCGAACCTCGTTAAATATTGTGTTTGGCTTTCTCTCTTGTTTATTTGTTCTTATTTTTTTGGGTACTTCTCTGATGCATATCTCTCTATTGATTGGGGTTTCTCATTGGTTGTTGCTAAGGTGCGCGCAACATTTCTCACTGGAGACTGTGGCCTTATGTCCATGTCTCATTTGGGAAGAGTCAAAATCAACAAAGAGTTGTCTTAATATTGTTGGACAATTTCAGTGGATAATTTTTAACTGTCTATTATTTTCTAAATAGCTGTAATTTAATTTATCTATAACTAATCATATATCTTCGTGCATTTACACTCATGCACTAAAAAAGAATGATTTAATCGTATACAAATGTGATATTGACTTGGACTATTGGCTAAACCTAAGAGAGATTAGAGGATCTGAATTCTATGATTGTTGAAAGAAGTGTTATATGGTGTAATGGTTTACATCAGGTGGTTACGATAACACCAATCATCATTAATAAACAGCTGGTGTTATTTATGTCAACATCTCTCCTAAAAGTAGGAATTTATTTACATTACTATTTTTTCAAAAAATACGAGAATTATCTTCTATTATAAGAGAGGGGAAATTGTCTTTAACTCTGTATATAATTCCCCGTTCAAAAAACCCCGAGCCTTTTTCGCTTATCAAAAACCCCTTAAGGATGAAACTTTGTCATCCTGGCTCCCTGCCTTTGTACTTCGTAGTCACATGGGTATTAATCTGGAATTAACTATTCAGAACGATCATTGTTGCAGCATGATGAGCTTAAACCTGTGAGACGCATTAAATGCGACTGACATGCAAAAAAAAAAGAATATGCTCAAAAACATGTCCACCTGTAATATTGAACTTGTTCGCATGGTGTAGAAAAGTTGCAAGCTCAGAAATTGTCCACATGTATCATCAAATTTGTACACTTGTAGCTGTATAATAATATTTTCTTTAAATAAAGCCTTGAATTAATGTGATACTTGTGAGATCTGAGATTTTAATAGCACTTAATGCTGGTATTACTACTCTTAGAGCTTTAATATGCTTATTCTACGAGAAAATATTTATTTTTTTCTTATATAATATTTAATTAGCAAAATAAAAATAAGAACTTTTCTAATTAAATTTTTTTTCTTGCAAACACATTAGGCTAACTTTTCTCTTAGGATATTTTTGTTAATTGTTTGAATTCTTTTACAGCAACAGTGTTGCAAATAAATATTTTCACTAATTTAAGAATAATAAATGTATTGAACTAAAATATGGATAATTTTAAATAAAATGTACACATACTAAATAAAAATTCAACATTTTTATACGAAAATGTTGAATTTTATACGAAAAATAGAACTAAAATCAGATTTATATTAATTATCCACTTTTTATAGTCAGTTTTATATTTAAACTTAATCTGTCCACCTATAGGTCAATTTGTCCTTATTATTATAGGTCTGTCCATATATAGGGCAACTTGTCCACTTTTTGCTAAAATTGTCCACCACAGCTTAGTTGTCTACTTGTATATGAATTATCCACATTTATTTTCAATTTGTCCAATTTTAACTGAAATTGTCCACCTCAATTAAGTTGTCTACTTGTATATGAAATTGTCCACATTATTGCCAGCCTATAAAAGTGGACAATTTTACTTATATTTTTTGTATAAAGTTATTCGCTTTTTATTTAGTTTGTCTACATTTCATATAGAATTGTCCTCTTTTTAGTTCAATGTATTTATTATTCTCAAATAAGTGAAAACACTTATTGAGAACACTTTGAGATAAAAAAATTCAAAAAATTAAATGTATAAGAAAAAAACTATAGCTTAAGAGGAAAAAAACAATATCATAATGTGTTTACAAGAAAAAACTAAATAGAAAATTTCTTATTTTTATTTTGTTAATTAAATATATTACAAAAAAGTAGATAATTTCTCGTAAAATAAGCATATTAAAGAAATAAGACAAGTAATACAAGCATTAATGTCTATTAAAATCTCAAATCTCACAAACTCACATTATTCAAAAATTTCAAGGTTTTGTTTAAAGAAAATCTTATAACACAACTATAGGTGAACAAATTCGATGCTACAGATGAATAGTTCCTTCGCTTGCACCTTTTTCCCTTCATTTTCACTAAAATAGCAACAATTTTTCTCACTAAAATGATATAAAAAAATATTACTCAAAATGATGAATCTGTCCGCTCCACATAAAATCAGTCTACATTTTTTGCTACAGAGCATTAAGTGCTCCTACAGCGATATCTTTATCAAATTCTTTTTATTAATGTGCATCTACTGAGTCAGACTGAGGTGGACAAATAATAAAGAAGGGCTGACAAACTAAGAGTCAAGGTGGACAAAATGAGAGCTGCCAGTGAGTAGCGCATGAGCAACACGTGATGAGCATGAAATGCGCGTCACGCGCGCCGTGCTAGTCACGTCATTTAGCGCCAGCCCAGAGAAGAGCAATTGTAACACACCGATCCCGGAATACGTATCCAGATGCGTGTTCCAATTTTTTGCCCGTATTATTTTGTTCCATTCATTTATTATTTGATATTTATTCTATATTCTGTGGACCCGAGCCCAGCCGAGACTTGGATCCGGCCGAAGCCCTAGACTTTGAGCCCATCCCACTTCTTCCTTTTTTTTTCCTTTCCTTTTCCTTTTCTTTCTTTTTTTTCCTTTCTTTCTTTTCTTTCTTCTTTTCCCCCCCTCCCTGGCTCCCCCATGTGGCCGTCTCCTCCCCTATGCCCTGCACTCCCCCCACTCCCATCATATCTCATCTACTCCCCATCTCTCTCTCTCCAATACTCTCTATTCATCTCTCTTTCTCATTATAATCCCCCTCTCACTCTCCCTGTCACTCTTTCTCTCACGCTCTCATCACGTTCTCACTCTCTTCCTCTCTCCTCCCTTGGCCACCAGCCAGCCAGCCACAATAGGCCCCTCCTCCCCTCCCTCTCTTCCTCTCCGGCTAGCCCCCGGCAGCCCCCTCCCTCTCTTTCTCTTCCCTTTTCCTTCCTCTCTTTTCTCTCTCCACTGCTTGCACCACCACCACCTTTCCCTCTCTCCTCCACTCAACTCTACCTGCCTTTCCTCCTTGGCCGAGCCCAACCAGCCACCTCCCCTTCCTTCTCCTCCCCATCTTGTGGCCGCCAACACCCAATACCCCTCCCCTCACTCTTTTCCCCTTTCTTCTTGGCCCCTGGCCAGACCTTCAACCACCAGCCCTCGGCCGGCCAACCACCATCATTACCCCTCTCCTTCCTCCCATCTCTAAGCCGAGCCCAGCCATCAGCTTCCTTCCCTCCCCTGGCCGACAGCAGCCGAGTCCCGGCTAGGCCGCGTGCCGTCAGCCCCTGGTCGTGCCCCCTCCATCCACGTGCCACCCTCCCCTCGCCGCAATCCTCTCCCCCTCTCTCTCTCTCTCTCTCCCCATCTCCCTGTTTCGCTCTCTGTTCTCCCCCTCTTCTATTCTCTCTTTTCTATTCTCTCTATGTCTCCTCTCTCTCATTCTCCCCCCATCTCTTCTTTTCTCTCACACTCTGGTTCTTACTCTCTCTTTCACGCTCTCTCTATCTCTCTCTTTCCCTCTCTCCCCCTCACAGTCAGCCCCCTTCTCCTCGCGCCTCATCGCGAGCACCGCTAAGCTCCATTGGAGCTTCTTTTTTTCCCATCACTGTGTCCGGGGCGTTCTCTAGGTGAGTGCTTATTCTTGTACTCCTCGCGAATGCTCCTACTTGCCTCTGATGAGTGCTTATTCTTATACTTCTCATGAGTGCTTGTACTCGTGTTTAGCCTCCGGGCTTTCCCTCAACCTTCGAGCTTTGTTTTCAGCCTTTGGGCTTTTACTAGCTCCGCTTGGCAGGCGAGTGTAGCCCTCAGAGCTTGTACCGGTAGCTTCTCCATAAGCGTAGTTTCACCGTGAGCGATATCTTTGCATATGCGTAGCTTCGCCGAGAGCATGGCTTCGATGCGTGCATTAGCTAAGCATTCATACGTTAGTTCACAGTGAGCATTAGCCAAGCGTTCATACGCTAGCTTCACCGCATGCGTTAGCTTCACCGCGAGTGTTTGCTTCACTACGAGCGATAACTTCGTTGTGCATGTTAGCACCTAGCGCTTTGCTAGCTTCGCCAGGAGCCTAGTTCCACCATGTGCCTAGCGCTGTTTGCTATGGGCTTAGCTTCGCCTATGGTTTAGCTTCGCTGGACACGATCTAGCTTCACTCCGGCTTTTGCCTAACCCCGCCTAGCTAATTTATAGTTTAATTTATAATTATTATTATTATGGTTGTGAAGAGTTTGAAATGATTTTTGTATTATTTTGATATGATGTTGTGATCCTGTATATACATGTACTGTTGTGCTTTACCAGTACCATGACACCTGACCTGTTAATTACCTGACTCACGGTTAACACATTTGCGAGAACTTGATACTATCATCATGTTATACACCTAGAGATCATGTACTCCTGCATCAAGCATGTTCCTCCTGTTATTATATTCAAGTAAATTCCCGTAAATCGACCATCATGGACATAAATTTGTAATAACTGGACAACTTACACTGGGATGGAGGAAACTGATGGAATCAATATGTGTACGTGTTTATAATGGTCTAATATTATGCAACTAAAACTTCGGTTCTACCTGAGGGCCATCAGGTGTTCCGATGGGGTGTACTAACACCCTTGCTCCTGTTGACACTAAAAAAGACAAGATTCTTATTGGTCCGAACAATGTCTAAACTTGTTGACATTTACAAAAGACAAGTGACAGACGAGCTGAAGACCAGTTTTCACCCATCTCCGAGGGATAGGGAAGCAACTTGGACTCCACTGATCCAGCAAGAAGACAGTGAACCCGGATTGTTTCTGAACAGACCTCAGCAGGTCTAAGGTGCTAACACTTAGCATCGCATGAGCCCAAAGGGATAGCCTCACTTGAGAGACTAATATCACTCGACTTCGCCTCGAAGTCATTCGAAGCCTCGCCAGGAAGCTAACTCGCAACTTCGCCACAGAGGACTTCCAGCTCCGCCAAAGGGTTTCTTTCGGACTTCGCCAGAAGCTGCCTCTAGCTCCGCTATGAGTTCAATGCGGGCAGCTCCGCCATTGGTCTGCTATGGTCAACCTTTGTCCAATCAAATCTCCGGATGAGATCGGATCCAATCAGATCAAATCCAATTAAGATCAAATCAGAGATCAAATTTGGCAGTTGATTGCCACAATCTCTTGACTCTCCTAAAACGAGTAAGAAGATCAGGAGAAATCCTCCAACGATATGGAAAGGATCAAGAAGGTCAACTGACCTGCCAATTCTAGCTTCGCAGAAGCTGATTCTAGCCTCGCAGCAAGGCTACTTTCCAGATTTGATTCAATCTGTTTCCATATCTTCAAGGGACGATTATACCCTTGCTCTCCCTATAAATAGCCCATCAGGGGTACAAGGGAAAGAGGCCGATTTTCTGAGACGACGAAAAGGCTTAGACCAGGCACAGACGCACAAGAGGACTCCACAAGCAGAGATTTCTTCACAACGCACCGTGCGCTCTCGAATTCAGAGATCTTTTAGAGAATTATTTTCTCTATCCAGGGTGTTGATACCCTAACATCGTCCTTCCTCTCAAGGAATCTCCAGAACCAGGCGAGAAGGAATTCCTAATTGAAGGCGGTTTTGAGAAGCAGCAAGAGGGTTCTACCAACCTTCTATTCTCTGATTCCCGGAACCAGGCGAGAAGGGAATCTCATCACTCGCATCGTCAAAGGGACAAAGTGGTCGCGCGCTGACCAGACTCCTATCGGCACACTTCTCCAGAATCTCTGAGGAGATCTACTTGTAATCTTTTTAAGAATACTTGTAATTTAGCTCCTCAAACTCTCTTTTTTTGTAAGTTTTCCCCTTTGCAAATTCAATGGAAAACAAGATGGCGACTCCGCTGGGGAAGAAATTCTCCACTACCGAGAATCAAGTGTCGCAATGCGACGAACAGACCTTCGGGTCTAACTCTGAATTCAGAAAAGCCGGTGCAGCCAGAGCCCCTCTGGCTAAATCTTCAAAGAAAGTCTCTGCGGAGATAGGAAAGGTTCTCTGCAAACCTACTGCGGTTATTTGGCGCAACAGGGAAGCACGCCCGCAGCCCAAGTCCTGCACTCTCAAGAACCTGGTCGTTCAATTCGACCAAGAAAGATTTGAAGAAGTCCTCTCTGGGGGTGGCCCAATGCTTCGAGCACGGAAGCATCAGAAGGTTTCCACGACCAAGGTTTCAAAGCAGAAACCGGAAACAGAACTCTGCCAACACCCCTCAGCCTCGCGTGTGGCTAATCAGGTTCCTTGCGAACCTAAGTCTCCTCTGCCAAGGCGGGTATGGAAGCCTAAACAGAAATCGCCAACCGAAGCTTCAGGCGTAGCTACGCCTAAACCGCGCCTCTCTCGCGAAGAAAAAGGCAAGATGCCTGTCTGCTCCAATCATAAAGTCAAGACGGCAATCATACCGTCGCCCAATTCAAGAGCAGCAATGCCTTGTGCCAGCCTTGCTCATATGAGCGAAGCTACTGTACCACAGCATACTCACTGGGTCCATAGCCGCGAGGCTAAGACCAAAGTGTTATCTAAGGCTAATCCCCTTTGCAGCGGCATAGCGGGTAAAGCACCGCAGCGTGCTCTGCTCTCCAGCTCGTCAAGCACTAAGCTCGCACCTGTTGGCGAAGCTAGAACTGAAGTGTTGGCCCAAGAGGTTACACTCTCCAATTGTTTTGTGTTTTGATGATGACAAACCAAATTAGAGCTATTTGGTACTAACAAGTTTGTTAAGATGAGTTTCAGGTTTTGTACCATGTTTAAAGACCATTTGCTTAGATATTGCAAGAACTTCTAAGTTCCACCAAGCAAGGAAGGCAAATTGCTCATCAAGGAAGGATCATAGAAGAGAAGGCACTAGCAAGGCATTGGATGGCTCAAAGACTTGGAGATAACTCAAGAAGTCTTCATGTAATTTGTTTTTCAGTTTATAGTATGTTAAAGAATAGTGGATAGGTTTGAAGCTCTATCACACACGTTTTTGCGCACATGCTCATTCCAAAATAATTTCTCATAAATTATACAAAAATATTTTGCATACAAGTTTTTGCCTACAAATACATCTTTATGTTTAATTCTATTTCCTGTTCAAAAGTATTTTGTTAAAATCAAAATCCTCTTTGTTTTCTTTCTTAAAATCGATTTTTGACCTGATCCGGTCGACCGGGACAGTCGACCGAGTCTGTGTCAGTCTGGTCCGGTCGACCGGACCAGTCGACCGCAGTCCTGGCAGAGGCACGTATCAGTGTGCACGTCTGCCGGTCGACCGGGGCGGTCGACCGAGGTATTTGTTTCTGCTCACAGGTTGTTTCAGTCGACCGGGTCGGTCGACCGCTGGCCTATAACGGTCAAATTTTTGATCTACCGGTCGACCGGCCCAGTCGACCGATCTGACCGTTTGAACAGTAACGGGCAGATTTTTAAGAGCTGTTTATTTTTGTCTTTTGTGTTTAAAAATTCGTTAAAGATATATTTTGATCTAATTACCTCCTAAACATCAGTAATTATGTTTTATCCCTAAACCCTAGCCCTCTCCTATAAATAGGGGTGTTTGGGGAGAAATTGGTTAACAACAATTATTGCTAAAAATTCAAAAG
Organism: Agave tequilana; assembly: GCA_038442645.1. Classification (NCBI taxonomy): domain Eukaryota; kingdom Viridiplantae; phylum Streptophyta; class Magnoliopsida; order Asparagales; family Asparagaceae; genus Agave; species Agave tequilana. The sequence goes on along the minus strand of JAVJIF010016839.1, from coordinate 24,860 downwards.
TTTAAGGCTTTCAAAGTTCTTGGTTTTTGCGCTAAATTCTCTCAATTTTCTGAAGGGTTTTCAAAAGTTTTTCTCTGATTTCAATTTCTTTTCCTTACACACAAAAGAGCTTCAATTCTACTCATTATTCTCTAAGGACCTTTGTAAGGGAAGAGATTTTTGAAAGAGAGAGTTTGTGGTCTTGTGACTACTCAGATATTCTTGTGATTGTAATTGAGGAGTTGGGTACTCCGGTTGTAATTGTTCTTTGTGATAGTGGAAGTAGTTAGAATCCTTCTGGGGAAGGCGGGGAGTAGAGCTGGGTGCTCGAACCTCGATAACATATCCTTGTGTTTGCGATTGGTTTACTTTCTTGTACTCTTTTACTATACTTGCTCTTATTCTTGCTCATCATAATCATTGTCATATTTACTTGCTTGCATTCATCTTGTGAAACTTGATTGTTGTTGCTTTAAATTTTTAATTTCCCCCGTGATTAGCATTGTCACCTATTCACCCCCCCTCTAGGTGACTTTTCAATTGGTATCAGAGCTTGGACTCTAGGTTTGGCTTAACATCCATAGAGAGATCCTTAAAATATTGCTAATCAACATTTTCATTTCATTCATTCATCACTAGTAAACATGGCCGACAACATTAAATCCCCACCTAAATTTGATGGCCTAAATTTCCCAATTTGGAAGGTTAGGATGACTATATTTTTGCAATCTTTGGGTAGCTTAGTAGCCAAGTCCTTGACCAAACCCTATGAAGCACCCGATGGTGATGAGAGCACTTGGACCGACCTTGACTTTAAACTATATGAGGCTAACTCCAAGGCCCAAAACTCCCTATTAACCGCCTTGAATGAGGATGACCTTACAAGGGTAATTCATTGCCAATCCGCCTATGAGATTTGGCAACACTTATTGGTCACACACGAGGGAACTTCACAAGTCAAGAGAGCTAAGATAGATCTCTTGAGGTCCCAATATGAGTCATTTAAAATGCTTGATGATGAGTCTATTGATAGTATGGCTACAAGGTTTACTAAAATCACTAATGGTCTTTCTTCCTTAGGTGATGACATCTCCAACGATCAAAAGGTGCGGAAAGTAATTCGGGCTCTTCCTTCATCATGGGAGATCAAGGCCACCACCTTGAAGGAGTTGAACGACAAGGACGAGATGGACCTCATTAGTCTCATTGGGAACCTAAAGACCCATGAGATGGAGAAGAAGGCAAGAGAAGAGGCCACTACTTCAAAGAAGAAATCCATAGCCTTCAAAACTTCATCCACCAATGATGACGATGAAGATGACGAAGAAGAAGATGAGGAGCTTACTCTACTTGTTCGCAACGTCAAGAGGATGTACCGGAAGAACAAGCTTAACTTCCGGAGAAAATTTGAAGGCAAAGAGGAGCGGAAGATCATATGTTACAATTGCCGCAAACCCGGACATATCATGGCGGATTATCCGGAGTTCAAGAAGAAAATGACTTCCTCCTTCAAGCCAAAGAAGCCGGAGGAAAAGAAAGCTTACAAAGCAACATGGGATTCGGAAAGCGAGTCCGAAGAGGAGGTGGATCAAGCTAATATGTGTTTCATGGCAAACACACCCAAGGTAACCCCTCAATCCCTTGATGATGAAGATGATGATGTAAGTAAGGAAGTTCTAGTGCATGCTTTTGTAGAACTTTCTGAAACTTATGATAACAAGAAAATTGAATGCATAAAATTACAAAAAGAAGTTGCTTTTCTTAAGAATCAACTTGCCATTGTTTCTAAAGAAAAAGATGATATTTCTTCTAATTTCATTTCCATGCAAAAAGAATTTTGTGCCTACAAGAGTACTTGTAAGGCAAAATCTCCTATTATTGATGAAAAAGAAATTTCTTCTTTTAAATCCAAAATGAATGATTTTGAAAAAGTTTTAAAGATTGTGCCTTTAATACTAAGAAACTTGAAGAAAAATTTTCTAAAAAGCACACATCTCATGCTAAGATTCCTCATGCTCACACTACACCTAACACGTCTCATGTTCATGCTCACAATGCCCATGCTCACAAATCACACACCCATTATGCTTTTAAATATGGTAGAGTATATAGATGCACATATTGTGGTAAAAATGGACATTTAGCTAAGTTTTGCTATGATCAACTAAATAGAACAAATAATCTTGTTTGGGTTCATGACACTAACCCTAGAGGACCCAAGAAAATGTGGGTACCAAAATCAAGTCTTAAATTGTTTGATGTAGGTACACACCAAAGCTCCAAGACGTAGGGAGCGGTGGTACCTTGATAGTGGTTGTTCAAGACACATGACATGGGACATCAATAACTTCACAACCCTATCAAGGTACATGGAAGGTGGCACCGTCACCTTCGGGGATGACTCCAAAGGAACTATCTTCAGTATAGGTAACATTCAAATTGGTGCATCTCCTATTATTGAGAATGTTGTTTTAGTAGATGGTTTAAAACATAATTTGCTTAGCATTAGTCAACTTTGTGATCGTGGACTTAAAGTTGTTTTTGATGATACTTCTTGTAAGATTTTTGATGTTAAATCCGATGTTTGTATTCTCACCGATTTTCGTGATAATAATGTTTATATTATTGACATGCTTAATTTAGATTGTTCTACTAAATGCTTAAATGCTTTTGATGAAAATTCTTGGCTTTGGCATAGAAGACTAGGACATGCATCTTTTGACCATATTTCTAGGATTAATTCAAAGGAATTGGTGAAGGGTATACCTTACTTGAATTTTGAGAAAGACCGCATTTGTAGTGCGTGCCAACTTGGAAAACAAACTAAGTCTTCCTTTAAACCAATCAAGGATATCATGTCAACTAGGCCTTTAGAATTAATTCATATGGATCTTTTTGGACCAACTAAAACTAAGAGTTTAAATGGAAGTAGATTTGCATTTGTTTTGGTTGATGATTTCTCCCGTTTTACTTGGGTTTTCTTTTTACAAAATAAAGATCAAATTTTTTCTCATTTTAAAATTTTTCGAAAAAGAGTTGAAAAAGAAAAGGGTTTTCCGATTTTGAGAATAAGGAGTGATAGAGGTGGTGAGTTTGTTAACCAACTCTTAATGACTTATTGTGATGAAAAGGGAATTAAGCATGAAATGTCTTGTCCTAGAACTCCACAACAAAATGGAGTTGTAGAAAGGAAAAATAGAACACTTCAAGAGATGGCTAGGACAATGATAAGTGAGTATGACCTCCCTCAATATTTATGGGCCGAGGCCGTAAACACCGCATGCTATATATCAAATCGTATTTATTTGTGCAAAAATTCTTCAAAAACATCATTTGAAATGTATCATTCTAGAAAACCAAATGTTGCATATTTTAAAGTTTTTGGATGCAAGTGTTTTATTTTGAATACTAAGGATAATTTGGGTAAATTTGATGCTAAGGCTTATGAGGCTATCTTTATTGGATATTCCTCTACTAGCAAAGCATATAGAGTTTTCATTAGATCTTCTCAAAACCATTGAAGAATCCATGCATGTTAAGTTTGAAGAATCTAATGTGTTTGTTGAGAATGTTGTAGAGTTTGAACCATTAGGTGAAGACATGGAGTGACTATCCTTGAAGGACTCAACCGCTCAAGAAGAAAAGCTAGAACCTATTGGTGAAGTTCAAGAGGATAAGGAGGAAAGCACTCAACCGCTTCCTAAAGCTTGGAGATACGCTACAAATCATCCTAAGGAGCTCATCTTGGGTGATGCATCTAAAGGAGTCACTACGCGCTCCAAACTCCATGACCTATGTGGTAACTTTGCTTTCATTTCTCATTTTGAACCCAAAGGCATTCTCGAAGCCGAGACGGACCCATATTGGTTGCTTGCCATGCAAGAGGAACTCAATCAATTTGAGCGCAACCAAGTTTGGCACCTTGTTCCTAAGCCCCACGATAGACCAATAATTGGTACTAAGTGGATCTTTAGAAACAAGATGGATGAGTCCGAAAATGTCATTAGGAATAAAGCTAGGTTAGTGGCCCAAGGTTACACTCAAGTTGAGGGAATTGACTTTGAGGAGACCTTTGCACCCGTAGCACGGCTTGAAGCCATACGAATGACACTAGCTTTTGCATGTTTTAAAAATTTTAAACTTTTTCAAATGGATGTAAAAAGTGCATTTTTAAATGGTTTTATTAATGAAAAAGTTTATGTTTCTCAACCTCCCGGTTTTGTTGATCATGTTCATCCCGATTTTGTTTTTAAACTTGATAAAGCTTTGTATGGATTGAAACAAGCTCCAAGAGCTTGGTATGAAAGGCTTTCTAGTTTTCTCATTTCAAATGATTTTGTTAAAGGCAAAGTAGACACAACTCTTTTTACTAAGCATGTTGATAATGATATTTTAATTGTGCAAATTTATGTTGATGATATAATTTTTGGATCTACTAATGAGCTTTTATGCAAGGATTTTGAGAAAGTCATGCAACTTGAATTTGAAATGTCTTCAATGGGTGAGCTCAATTTCTTCCTTGGACTCCAAATCAAGCAATTGCAAGACGGAACCTTCATTAACCAAGCCAAGTACGCAAAGGAGCTAGTAAAGAAGTTTGGGCTTGAAGGATCAAAGGCTTGCAACACTCCAATGGCAACTACAACCAAGCTTGATAAGGACGATCAAGGTAAAAATGTTGATATTAAATTATATAGAAGCATGATAGGAAGTCTTTTATATTTGACGGCAAGTAGGCCGGATATCATGTTTAGTGTGTGTCTTTGTGCTAGATTTCAATCGTGTCCTAAAGAGTCTCATCTTATTGCGGTAAAACGCATTATTCGTTATATTAAGGGCACTATTGGAATGGGTCTTTGGTATCCGAAAACTATAGATTTTTCTATGACTAGTTATTCGGATGCCGACTATGCGGGTTGTAGAGTAGATAGAAAGAGTACTAGTGGGACATGTCAATTCTTGGTAATTGTCTTATTTCATGGTCCTCTAGGAAACAAAATTCCGTAGCTCTCTCAACCGCCGAGGCGGAGTATGTTGCCGCGGGGGCTTGTTGTGCACAAGTCCTTTGGATGAAACATACTCTCCTTGATTTTGATTTGCACTTTGATCATATAAAAATATTTTGTGATAATACTAGTACTATACACATGACCAAAAATGCAAATCAACATAGTAAGACCAAGCACATTGAGATTAGATATCACTTTCTTAGAGATCATTTTGAGAAAGGTGATATAGATATTGATTATGTTTCCACGGATTTACAACTAACCGATATTTTCACTAAACCTCTTGATTTTGCTAGATTTTCGTTTATTTGTGGAGAACTTAATGTTTGTATTATTGAATAGACATGTTTTTCATAACCCTTTTTGATGTATGACAAAAAGGGGGAGAATAAGTTTACATGACAAAAATAAGTTCATTTAGTCTTGGTTCCATATGAATTTATATGCTTTAATTTTAAAGATTTTTTTATGAGTTTTATGTTTATGTATGTATGAGTTTTGAATTCATGTATTTTGAGAATTCTTGTGTTTTAGTTGTTTTGGTATTTTTGGTATCAAGAGCAATTTTTTGTTTTTTATTAGTTTCAATAATTGGTGCATCATTTCAATTATTGGTATCTAGAGCATATTCTTGTGTTTTATGTATAGCATAATTTGAGGGGGAGTTTTCTCCTCCCTATGTTTTCGTCAATAGCCTATTTGTTTTGTCATCATCAAAAAGGGGGAGATTGTTGGCCCAAGAGGTTACACTCTCCAATTGTTTTGTGTTTTGATGATGACAAACAAATTAGAGCTATTTGGTACTAACAAGTTTGTTAAGATGAGTTTCAGGTTTTGTACCATGTTTAGAGACCATTTGCTTAGCTATTGCAAGAACTTCTAAGTTCCACCAAGTAAGGAAGGCAAATTGCTCATCAAGGAAGGATCATAGAAGAGAAGGCACTAGCAAGGCATTGGATGGCTCAAAGACTTGGAGATAGCTCAAGAAGTCTTCATGTAATTTGTTTTTCAGTTTATAGTATGTTAAAGAATAGTGGATAGGTTTGAAGCTCTATCACACACGTTTTTGCGCACATGCTCATTCCAAAATAATTTCTCATAAATTATACAAAAATATTTTGCATACAAGTTTTTGCCTACAAATACATCTTTATGTTTAATTCTATTTCCTGTTCAAAAGTATTTTTGTTAAAATCAAAATCCTCTTTATTTTCTTTCTTAAAATCGATTTTTGACCTGATCCGGTCGACCGGGACAGTCGACCGAGTCTGTGTCAGTCTGGTCCGGTCGACCGGACCAGTCGACCGCAGTCCTGGCAGAGGCACGTATCAGTGTGCACGTCTGCCGGTCGACCGGGGCGGTCGACCGAGGTATTTGTTTCTGCTCACAGGTTGTTTCAGTCGACCGGGTCGGTCGACCGCTGGCCTATAACGGTCAAATTTTTGATCTACCGGTCGACCGGCCCAGTCGACCGATCTGACCGTTTGAACAGTAACGGGCAGATTTTTAAGAGCTGTTTATTTTTGTCTTTTGTGTTTAAAAATTCGTTTAAAGATATATTTTGATCTAATTACCTCCTAAACATCAGTAATTATGTTTTATCCCTAAACCCTAGCCCTCTCCTATAAATAGGGGTGTTTGGGGAGAAATTGGTTAACAACAATTATTGCTAAAAATTCAAAAGTTTAAGGCTTTCAAAGTTCTTGGTTTTTGTGCTAAATTCTCTCAATTTCTGAAGGGTTTTCAAAAGTTTTTCTCTGATTTCAATTTCTTTTCCTTACACACAAAAGAGCTTCAATTCTACTCATTATTCTCTAAGGACCTTTGTAAGGGAAGAGATTTTTGAAAGAGAGAGTTTGTGGTCTTGTGACTACTCAGGTATTCTTGTGATTGTAATTGAGGAGTTGGGTACTCCGGTTGTAATTGTTCTTTGTGATAGTGGAAGTAGCTAGAATCCTTCTGGGGAAGGCGGGGAGTAGAGCTGGGTGCTCGAACCTCGATAACATATCCTTGTGTTTACGATTGGTTTACTTTCTTGCACTCTTTTACTATACTTGCTCTTATTCTTGCTCATCATAATCATTGTCATATTTACTTGCTTGCATTCATCTTGTGAAACTTGATTGTTGTTGCTTTAAATTTTTAATTTCCCCCGTGATTAGCATTGTCACCTATTCACCCCCCCTCTAGGTGACTTTTCATGAAGTACTATTCAGTCCTAGTCCCCTCTGCGGGGATAAGAGGAACGGAATATCATCCTATGTACGCTCTAGAAAGGCCTCTCCACAGGATTATTTAGGCTCTCATGGGCCTGACTTGTGAGAACTCTTGGCGAACAAGCGGAAGTCGGTGTCTTTCCGAACTACTTCCCCCTGTTGTCAACAAAGAGGATGCCAGCTGGTGACAATCCATTCAGCTCGTTGCCGGTCATAACGAATCCTCGCCACTCCTCCATGCCGGCAATCAGTCTTTGATCGGCTGTCCGTGCATCTCCCTATAAAGCATCGCAGAAGGAGCACCTCACGAGATCTACCCTCTGCATCCGTCAACATGACCGGAAGAGGACGAGAGTTACGCAGGGGAAGACAAACATCTGACGACTCCCCCTACAGCTCCCCAGATCCAGATACAGCCCAGGCTTAGGCGAAGTCTTGGTGCATGAAGAGGGTGTTTTTCGAAACACCAGGTCTAGGGTGGCGATACCCTACAGTTACGAGCAGCCTTCTTTCTCGACGGCCCTAGCCTCGTCACAACCCACAAGATCACTCCAACCGTCGGATGAAGAAGATGAAGACAGTGGGTACGCCTCTTCAGCGACAGTTAGTTCAGTACGAACAGACAGAGCATCAGTCAACATGGCTGATAATGCTAACGACGACCTTCGTCGACGTTTGGAAGCTCAGGAGCAAACTTTCAGAACCCAGCAAGAAGCCTTGGATAATATTCAACAGATGCTTGCTCGACTCCTCAGCAATCGGAATGACAACGATGCCGGAAGCAATCACGATGAGGATGAACACTTCAACAATGAGCAGCCAAAGCCGGAGAAATCCAAGGAGGGTTCTTCCTTAGACGCCGAAGTCCTTAAGGGTCTCCAAGCTCAAATCGCATCCCTAGCTCAGAGGGATGAATTAAAGAAGGTAGGGGCAGTCCGTCCTTATCCGCTAGAGTGGAATTCGGTGCCAAATCCACCGAAGTTTAAACCACCAACGTTGCATACCTATGATGGAAAGAGCTCGCCAAATCAGCACATCTACTATTTCCGGTCTCAGACTGGTAATGTTATAAGCAATGACGCCATCATGGCTAGGCTATTCATTGGCACCTTAAAGGGGGTGGCATTTAACTGGTTCCGAAGTTTCCCCCCGGGCTCTATCAACTCTTGGATCGACCTGAAAACTCGGTTCCTCTCTCGTTTCTATGAGGACGATACCGAATTGACCATGGACAAGCTCCTCTCCACTGTGCAGAGGAAGGGCGAATCTGTCCGTGACTACATTGAACGGTTTAGAAACTTATCCTTGATGTGCCCAGCAGGGATGCCATTACCCATGCTCTTACAGACATGCAGGCATAACTTCTTGGACCAAGTGGAAGTTCGCATGGGGCTGTCAAGGCCCACACTTGGAAAGAATTGGTCGAACAAGTAAAGATAGCCGAGAAGTCGGCTAAAAAGTTCGAACCATCCGCCCCTAGAGGCAAATGGGGTGTGAACAATAAAGGACGTAGCGACATGGCGCAGTCTTCTCAAGCCAAAGGGAAAGAGACTATGTCTGTAGAATTGACCAGGGACGTTCAGTCGAAGGCCAAGAAGAGCGGCTTCAGCAATCAGGAGCCTAAGTTCCCTCCAAAGCAGTACTCCTTCAAAGACGATCAGGTGGTCACGATATTCCATCTGCTCCACAAAGGGAACAAAATGAAACTGTCAGATGCTCGGCGTCCCAATGAAATAGGGCGCACAAACGACCCTAAATACTGCCTCTACCACAGGATGATCCACCATCCTACTGACAAGTGTTATGTCCTCAAGGATAGAATTCAAGCCTTGGTCGACACCGGAGTCCTGACACTAAAGTCAGAGCAGAAGAAAGTCACTGCCAATATGGTGACCCTCGAGTTCGGCAAAACTCCAAAGGTCACGGTTCCTGACGGGACTTATTCAGTCCCTGCGCCACGGTTGGAAGTCAAGCATCCTCCAGCTAAAACTCAAAACAATAAGGGTCTTGTTCCCTTAACATTGGAGACAGGAGAAGTCATGTGGATACACCCAGACCTCGTCCAAGACGTGCAGTGGGATTCAAAGGAGCCCAACTCAAAGGGCAAGTCTTGCAATGTCATCTCCATCCTGCCAGACGACGACAATCTTACGTCAGCCTCCCTCAGTGATTCAGAAGGAGAAGCTTGCTTGCACGGCGCAAGCCGATACGCCTCAACAGACGGGCACCCAATCTGGAAAATCATACTTGAGGCAGTATGAAAAGTCTACTGACGAGACACAACAGCAAACGACGTCAGTACAAGTACCAGCATCCACTCCAATTCCAACCAAGGGAAAAGAGAGGCCTAAGGAGGTACGATTCGACCACGTGTTGAAGAAACCACCAGGCCAAGGGTTTGATACGCCCTTTCGGTTTGACATATTGGCTCAGCTGGCCAATATCCCAGCTCGTATCACTATACACGAGCTCCTTCGCCTCTCAAAAGAGACAAGAGAAGCACTCAGGGATGCGCTAGCCAATTCAGAATCCTTTCTGACATGCATGCCTGAGATCCCTAACGATGACGTTCAGTCTCCTTGCCCAGAATATCATCATGCACAATCAAAGGTGCCCGCTATTACATTCACGGTGGAAGATATGCTTCTCAAAGACAACAAGCACAATCGACCTCTGTACTACACCGGATATATCGGTTCAACGTGCATTGAAAGAATACAAGTCGATCCGGGGTCCGCACTCAGCATCATCCCCAAAAGGCTTCTTTACTTCCTCGGCATACCACTGTACAGGTTGTCCGCAACCACTACTACAATATACGGTTTTAATGCCGGGAGCAGTCGTCCACTGGGAAAAATTCGACTCCGTTGCAGAATCGGGAGCCTGAAGTCAGAAGTGATATGCTATGTCATTGACGCTGACACATCATATAACCTGCTGCTGAGACGGCCATGGATCCATGCCAACTGGATCGTTCCCTCTACTCTGTACCAATGCTTCAAATATGTTGAAGATGACGCGACAGTACGAACTGTCTTTGCTGAGAAGCAACCATTTAAAGGGGTGAAAAATTACTTCACTGACGCTCTCCTGTATCAAGAGGCCGGTGGGACACCTAAAGAACCATTGCCGAACGATGATGAAAGTGGCAATGAGACGGATTCAGAATCTGAAGCAGGCATGCCAGCCATTCTGATTGGTGAACCAATTATAGCATGTCTCAATAATCCCCTATGTAATACTCCTTCAGAGGATGAAGGTGAATGGGTAATTAATGATAATATTTTTTTTGATTATCCTGCGAGTGTTGGGCTATTTGAATCCATTACGGATAGCTCTCTACATATGCCTTTACATAAACCGAGTGCGGCCAGTACGCCCATGGAATCCGCAGAAGGAGCCGTTTTGGTGATCCCGCCATCCAAAGAAGGTCAGTTACCGATAATCTTCGGTAGACCCAACCACGGGGACCCACAACCGCAGATTCAAGTTCAGACTCAGACACTCCACAATTCTTTCATTACGCGCGGCCAGCGCGCCATATTATGAAGAAAATGGGGTACGACCTAAAGCATGGAGGAGGCCTGAATTTTGAAAAAGGCGCAGTTTGATGCAGAACTTTGTGCCTAAAGGGAAGCCTGCAAATTACTATGATAGTACACGCAGGGGGTTGGGATACGTTATACCCACATCGTCAGCAACGGTTCAAGCCAAAGACGAACCAATTCCATCACATTCAGCCTCATCCTCCGAGTGGGACTCAGACGTCAGTGTAGGAGGAATGTTCAAAGACCTCACCGTTAATATGACTTCGAGCAGTCAATTGGAGCCTGCAGAAGCTACTGATAAGGAACCATGGGCCCAGCAATTAAACCTCCAGTGGGAAAGGAGATTCGAACTGCGCGAGCCACCTACTGAAGACAAGGTGATGCAGGTCAACTTGGGTAATCACGACTACCCAAGTCCATCTTTATAAGTGAAAGCTTATCACTTACAGAGAAGGAAGAATTGATAATACTCGTAAAGGAGTATATAGACGTCTTCGCATGGAGCTACAAAGACATGCCTGGACTTGATCCACAAGTCGCCATGCACCGTCTGAACATCAAGCCTGACGTCAAACCAGTCAAGCAGCAACAACGTCAGTTTCGCCCAAACATTATGGAAGCTATTGAAGCCGAAGTTCGCAAGCTCATTGCATGTGGCTTCATCTGGGAGGAACAACATCCAGATTGGGTAGCCAACATCGTTCCCGTCCTCAAGAAGAACGGGAAAATACGGATCTGTATCGACTATCGTGATCTCAATACGGCCTGTCCTAAAGACGAATTCTCACTGCCCATCACCGACGTCATGATTGACAACACATGCGGGTTCGAAAGGATGTCTTTCATGGACGACTTTTCAGGATACAACCAGATTAAGATGTATCCCGACGACGAGAAGCATACTTCGTTCCGAACACCATTGGGGGTATACTGCTACACTGTAATGCCCTTCGGACTGAAGAACGCCGGAGCAACCTACCAGCAGGCAATTAGTACGATCTTCCGCGATCATCTCCGAAAAACCGTAGAATGCTATGTCGATGACATTGCTGTCAAAAGTCGCAGCAAAAATGACCATCTTCATGACTTGAGAACGATGTTCGACATAATGCGGGCTCATCAACTGAAAATGAACCCGACAAAATCCTTCTTGGGAGTGTCAAGTGGCAAGTTCCTTGGGTTTATTGTCACATCAAAAGGGATTCATCTTGACCCAGACAAAGTCAAAGCCATCCAGAGCATGCATCCACCAAGGAATCTTAAAGAGCTCAGAGGCTTGCAAGGCAGGCTGGCTTATATCAGAAGATTCATTGCAAATCTCTCAGGCCGCTGTCAGCCGTTCACCCGACTCATGAAAAAGGGTGTTTCCTTCGTATGGGATCAAGCTTGCCAGGAAGCTTATGAAGACATCAAGAGGTACCTCACAAAACCTCCAGTCTTGGTGGCCCCTACATCAGGGAAACCATTTTTGCTTTATGTAAAAGCTCTGGACTACTCCCTCGGTGTCCTCCTCGCTCAAAAGGACGACAATGGTCACGAGCAGGCCATTTATTATCTGAGCAGAACTCTCATAGGAGCGGAATCTCACTACAACCCTATCGAGAAGAGTGTTTAGCTCTCGTCTTCGCTGTTCAGAAGACACGACATTATTTGGTCGGCCAGACCATACATGTCATCTCCAGAGTAAACCCATTGCGTCTTCTTATGACGAAGCCAGGATCATTGAATTCAAGATTGGCTAAGTGGGCACTTTTATTGTCTCAATACGACATGATCTTCACCCCTCAGAAGGCGGTAAAGGCCAAGCCCTTGCAGAGTTCTTGGCTGCTCATCCAGTTCCGGAACATTCAAAACTTCACGAAGATATCCTGATGAAGTCTTCGAGTCTTATGCAACCTCAGAGGAGGAAGTGTGGCAGATGTTCCTCGATGGAGCATCGCGAATGGGCCCTAAAGGCAAGATCATTGCCGGAGTGGGGTTGTGTTTATCTCCCCACAGAATCATGTCCTTCCCAGAGCATTTTCTCTGACAGAATCGTGCTCTAACAATATAGCAGATATAATGCCCTGCTCATTGGTCTTCAACTCGCCCATGGAATGGGGGTACGCTACCTCGAAGCTTATGGCGATTCAAAACTGATTATCAATCAGGTTAAAGGCGAATACGAGGTCCACCACGAAGACTTGGTACCTTATTACCATACAGCCATCGAATTGGCTAACCTATTTGAAGGCTTCTACATCGGGCACGTGTCTCGATCTCAAAATACCAAGGCAGACGCTCTTGCTGCATTAGCTACAACACTAGCCTTGCCAGCCGACACCGAGTATCACCTCACAGTCGCAACTCGACATCTTGTATGCTCTAAACATATGTTAAGAACCCGAGAAGTCTATAATGTCTCCACGGATTTTGAGCCGAGAGATTGGCGCTTTCCTCTTATTGACTATGCTTTGCACGGTCTGCTTCCAGACGACCCTAAGGAAGCGGCGTCCGTCAGACGAAGGTCTCTCCGTTTCTACTACGATCTAACTCTGAAGACACTTTACCTTCGTTCATATGACGGTGTCCTCTTCCGTTGCCTTTCCAATTCAGAGGCACAGGAAGTGCTTAAAGAAGCACACGACGGCACTTGCGGAGCTCATCAGCCAGGTCCAAAGTTTAAAGACAGATTGCATAGGCTTGGATATTATTGGCCAACCATGATAGCCGATGCCATCCAATATGCACGAAGGTGTAAAGCATGCCAAGTTCATGCGGACTTTATACACCAGCCTTCGGAGTTGCTCCACCCAACTGCTACTTCATGGCCATTTGAAGCATGGGGAATCGACGTCGTAGGGCCAATTAGTCCCTCTTCGACGAAAGGTCACCGGTTCATCCTTGCAATAACCGACTACTTTTCAAAGTGGGCGGAGGCTATACCATTAACTGAAGTCAAGACCTCTAATGTGGTTAACTTCATCAAACACCATGTCATCTATCGATTTGGTGTCGCGGATCATCCACGACAACGGTCCCCAATTCATAAGCCAAATATTCTATCGGTTCTGCGATAAATACCGAATTCAGAATGTGGCTTCAACCGCCTATAATCTTACCGTCAATGGTTTAGCGGAAGCATTTAACAAGATGATCATCAAGCTACTCAAGAAATTCGTCTCCTCGAACAAGCGAGATTGGGACGAACAGTTGGCAAATGTCTTTGGGCCTACCGGACCACGGTTCGAACACCGACAGGTAATACGCCTTTTTCCTTGGTATATGGGTGCGAAGCAGTCATCCCATTGGAAATCCAGATGCCGTCGTTACGAGTCGCTCTAATGACTAAGATCACATCAGAAGACAATGATCGCCTGCGCCTTCAAGAGCTCGAAGCCCTAGGTGAGAAGCGACTTCAAGCCCAGCAAAATATTGAGCTATATCAAGCTCGAATCTCAAAGGCCTTCAATAAGAAGGTCAAACAGAGGGTCTTCCAGAAAGGAGACCTGGTTTTAGCCGTCAGACGACCAATGATTATGACGCATAAGACCAAAGACAAATTCCATCATAAATGGGAAGGACCGTTTGTGATAGAAACAGTCTATTCAAATGGAGCATACCGCCTTATGACTTCAGATGGCGACCTACTCATGATGCCGATCAATGGTAAGTTCTTAAAGAAGTATTATCCTTAATCAAGGATCCTTCTCATGATCAAGTTAACATTACACCTCTGATCAAGATCTTCGTGTCCAAAGTACACACAAAGAGAGCCTTCTCTTCCTCCAAGTGAGATAATACAACCGTAAACCAGTAGGAACCTGGTCACGCATTGGCTGTCCCGAAGGAGAATCGAGGTTATGCATATATAACCAGATAATCCGACATCCTTAACGATTAAGGATAGAGGAAAATGTTGGCCTGTAAGCCCGACATAAGTTCTCGACAACTCATCATGCTGAGGGGAATAGCATGGCTAGCCCGACTCAAACGGTAGTTGGTAAAGGCATATCAAACCAGTTGACAGCTGGGGATTTGCTAAAAATCCTAAGGGACCAGTTCCCATTTGATTCCCTCTCCAAAATCACTTACCAATTCTCGTCCATAGAATGGTAAGACCATATATGCATTTCGCTGTTACGTTAACATTAAACCTATGACAGTGATTCCCTCGTTTCTCCCTGTGAAAACGAGATCTCCAAAATCACTTACCAATTCTCGTCCATAGAATGGTAAGACCACATATGCATTTCGCTGTTACGTTAACATTAAACCTATGACAGTGATTCCCTCGTTTCTCCCTGTGAAAACGAGATCTCCAAAATCACTTACCAATTCTCGTCCATAGAATGGTAAGACCACATATACATTTCGCTGTTACGTTAACATTAAACCTATGACAGTGATTCTCTCGTTTCTTCCCGTGAAAACGAGACCTTTTCCCAAATTCCATTACAACCTTGAGCTTGGTGGCGTCTCAATCGGTTATGTCATTGCGACCTCTGAACCAGCAGACAGCTAAGCTTCAACCTTGAGCCTGTTGACATTTACAAAAGACAGGTCTCGATACTTATTGACATTTACAAAAGATAAGTATCACCAACTTTGAGCTTGGTGGCGTCTCATTCGGTTATGTCATTGCGACCTCTGAACCAGCAGACAGCTAAGTCTCAACCTTGAGCCCTGTTGACATTTACAAAAGACAGGTCTCGATGCTTTGACATTTACAAAAGATAAGTATCACTAACCTTGAGCTTGGTGGCGTCTCAATCGGTTATGTCATTGCGACCTCTGAACCAGCAGACAGCTAAGTCTCAACCTTGAGCCCTGTTGACATTTACAAAAGACAGGTCTCGATACTTGTTGACATTTACGAAAGACAAGTATCACCAACCTTGAGCTTGGTGGCGTCTCAATCGGTTATGTCATTGCGACCTCTGAACCAGCAGACAGCTAAGTCTCAACCTTGAGCCCTGTTGACATTTACAAAAGACAGGTCTCGATACTTGTTGACATTTACAAAAGACAAGTATCACCAACTTTGAAGCTTGGTGGCTCCTCAACCAGTTATGTCATCGCGACCTCTGAACTGACAGACTGCCAAGTCTCAACATTCAATCCAGCAAAGGACTATTCTCTCGAATGGCACCAATACAATTTGGAACCGACAATTCAGAAAGTGGAACAATTTGAAGATTCGACAGGGAATCAAAACAAAAATTATTATTTTCATTGATTCTAAAAGGATGGGATACATGGAGGCATATATATACAACGACCTACAGTCGTACGTTGTAAGATCTGATCCGCTCTCCAAGGGAAGCCAACCTCGTCCTCCTGTCATCAGCAGCCTGGGCAAGCGCCTGCGACTTCAGCTCAGCCTCATCGAAATCCATTGCCTGGGCCAAACGAGCTTCGACTTTCGCCAAAGTTGACCTCTGCGACGATCCCTGCTGCGAGAGTTCGTCACTTTGAGCCTTGAGCTGCTCAAGCCGCGCGGCTTCTTCAAGACGCACCGGTTCAGCCTTGGACAAAAGAAGATTCCCCTTCCTAATCATCTCCTTGGCCTTCGCAATCCTATCTTCAGCATCAAGAAGAGCACTGGTGGAGGCATCGATGGCATTTCCAACCTCTGCTTGCCTTGTTTCCAAAGATTTCAAATCAGAGGAAATAGCCTCGGCGGCTTCTTGAGCGGTAAGACGGGCCTCATGCTTTTGAGCAACAAGGCGCGCAAACCGCTCACTAACCAAAGGCTCCAGGTCTGAGAGGCTAAGTCGGCGCCATTTCTCTACGTCCCTCTCAAATTGATCTACTAAGAGTTCCAAGGCAGTGGCCTGGTGATACCCTTCAAGGTCCCGAATACTTTCAATATTGCAGAAGAGGACCACCTTCAAAGTCGAGAAAGGCATAGTCTCGCCCAGTGAGCAAAGCCAGCAAGGCGATAGCTTCAACAAAGCTTAATCTCGCGGACAAGTCTACATTTTGCAGAAAATGCCCAAGTATTAACTTCGCTTAAGCAGAAAGTGGTATAACCCCAAGGGCTGACGTCATCAAAAGGGCATTATGGTCAAAAACCATTCTTGACGGCCATGATCGAAGGGACAGACCTGTATCCTATTCCTCAACAGGACGAAGACAGCCCAAGCAATAGCTTCGTACGGAAGCTTAGACAAGAACTGTTCAGTTCTTAGTTCCCCGTCCAAGAAAATAAGGGAAATTTAGGGAAACGGATTCCCTAATAAAAACAGATCATGTTCGATCGTCCTGATAGCCAAATATCGGCTTTAAAAGAGAGACCGCAGTCTCTAATCAAAAGGGAGAGATCCCTACCGGCGATTGATCGTTCGATGACCGGAGGAGGAGAAGGACCCTCTGTTGCAGAAGTTGCCACTTCTTTTCCCGCTCGTCTCTTGGGCGTCATTGAAGAACTGTGGAAGTTCTTAAACTCTTGAATGACGAAGAAAGAAGAAGAAGAGTCAAAGGTCTCTAAAAATTTCAAGTAAAAAGATCTGCTCTTTCTCAGCCCGATCGGGCTTTTATAGGCCAATCAGCGCCTGAAACGATGCCTTGTAAACAGTGCAGGCTGTCGTTTCAAATTAATTCGAAACGCCGCCTAAAGCGCCTTCCCGAGAAGCGCTGCTTCAGCCACTAAGGGCTAACTTCGCCACAAGTCAAAGCGCGGACTTCGCACAAGTTCATCAAGAACTTCGCCAAAAGGGTTGCCTTAGCCCGCTAAAGGCACAGTTCGCCGACATGCCAGTTTCGCGCAAAGCTCATTCAAAAAGGACCTTGTCCTTAACTCCGCACGAAGTTCAGCCCCGCTATGGCCAAATTCTCAATAAAGGCAAGGCGGAAATCAAATGAGCAGAAAATGAACTTTCATTGATTTAAAAGGAAAGGTACATTGATGCTACATCAAGGTTGTTTTTCGTAAAATAGATTCAGTTGCTCAGCAAGATCATTCGCGTAAAAGGCATACAAGTGGTTTTATCTGCTTTCAAGCCAGACTAACTGGACACGAAAGGCCTTCCTCCTGCACAAGGAGTGAACCAGTTGTGCCACGAGGACAGGGCCATAATTTTCCACATAATGGCAGATTTTGCCACCAGGAAGCTGGATCACCTTTGATGAAAATTGGCAATGAACTTATTGCCGCCAACACGATAGATCACCTATAATGGGAATTGGCAGTGATGTCAGTGATCTCACAGGTGTGACGTCCGCTTTCCCGAAGTGGATCATCTCAGATAAGCGGCCACCAGCCTCACCTCAGAACGAATCATCTCGGATAAAAGGCTGCCAACAGCCTCTGGGACACACATCAGCTGCCCCAAGTTGTTCCTCCTGCTTAAAAGTAAAGCTTCAACCGGGGAAGCATAAGATAACTTTTCGGTCTCTTTCATCAAGACACAAGATCGGCGAACATAGCTCACTGCAATGCAAAATTGGAGCAAGTTAGCAGTTAAACACAGAAGACACTGCGAAAGCGCTAAAGCCGAATTCTTTGGGGCAAAGCAATCGATTTCAGTTAAAGAAGAGGATAAGCCTCGCTCGCACAGCAGTGATGGGCTAGCTCAGCAAACGCCAAGTCCTAGCCTCGCCTATATGGCTAAGCCAGACTGATCCTGGGCAATACAGTTTTAGCCTCACCTATATGGCAAGACTGGCTCAACCTTGAAGATACCAGGTCCAAGTTCTGCCTATGTAGCGGACTTAACGTACAATGATCTTTCTGTGATCAAGTCAGAATGATAGCTTCGTTGGGAAAGCTATGTCAAAATCCTTCTCTGCAGACCAGTCAATTGCAAGATGAAGAGTAAGGGAAACTAATCCCTGAAGCAGCTGTTAAAACTGAATTAAGGGAGATGAATTCCCTAAAATCGGTGAAGTCGTTGAATGATCAAGACTTACCGGTCCTTGGCCGGGTAATAATCAGAGTGGCCATTCCCACTAATTCAGAGATCTGAGTATCTCTCTCAACCAAGAGAAAAGGAGAAGAGCAGATCACTTCTCTTCAGAGGACCTCAAGTGTCCTATTTATAGGCCCCATGGCCTGAGCGCTGCCGCCTCAAGCATAGAAGCACGAGCGCATTTAAGGCATTTACTGCGCCTTGAGAAAAGGGACGGTTTCCCTTGGAACCGTACAAAGGGAGAAACGTCTCCCTCATAAAGGCACTTATTGCGCCTTGAAGAAAGGGAATATCCTCCCTCGGAAACGTGCACAAATCGGAGAATATTTCCCTCGATCAGCACGAAGAAAGGAGTAATCCTCCTCGTAACTGGCCCACGGCAGTTGGCCTCGGGAAAGCAACAAACGCTCCAGGGCGAACGTATCTCCAGAAGCCCAGATGCGTAGCTACCCGCACGTGAAGCTACACAGAGTCACGAACCTCTGTGCGATTCCTCGGCGAATCTACATCCCAAAGCAGGATCCAAAGCGAAGCTAAACTCAACCATCATGGCGACGTTCATACTCCACACTCCACTGATCAAAGCAGTTCAAAGTATTTCAAAGTCTAAGCCATTGCAGACTTCTGAAAACTTTGAAGGGGGTCTTGTTGACACTTAAAAAAGACAAGATTCTTATTGGTCCGAACAATGTCTAAACTTGTTGACATTTACAAAAGACAAGTGACAGACGAGCTGAAGACCAGTTTTCACCCATCTCCGAGGGACAGGGAAGCAACTTGTACTCCACTGATCCAGCAAGCAGACAGTGAATCCGGATTGTTTCTGAACAGACCTCAGCAGGTCTAAGGTGCTAACACTTAGCATCGCATGAGCCCAAAGGGATAGCCTCGCTTGAGAGGCTAATATCACTCGACTTCGCCTCGAAGCCATTCGAAGCCTCGCCAGGAAGCTAACTCGCAACTTCGCCACAGAGGACTTCCAGCTCCGCCAAAGGGTTTCTTTCGGACTTCGCCAGAAGCTGCCTCTAGCTCCGCTATGAGTTCAATGCGGGCAGCTCTGCCATTGGTCTGCTATGGTCAACCTTTGACCAATCAAATCTCTGGATGAGATCGGATCCAATCAGATCAAATCCAATTAAGATCAAATCAGAGATCAAATTTGACAGTTGATTGCCACAATCTCTTGACTCTCCTAAAACGAGTAAGAAGATCAGGGGAAATCCTCCAACGATATGGAAAGGATCAAGAAGGTCAACCGACCTGCCAATTCTAGCTTCGCAGAAGCTGATTCTAGCCTCGCAGCAAGGCTACTTTCCAGATTTGAACAGATTTGATTCAATCTATTTTCATATCTTCAAGGGACGATTATATCCTTGCTCTCCCTATAAATAGCCCATTAGGGTATAAGGGAAAGAGGCCGATTTCTTAGACGACGAAAAGGCTTAGACCAGGCACAGACGCACAAGAGGACTCCACAAGCAGAGATTTCTTCACAACGCACCGTGCGCTCTCGAATTCAGAGATCTTTTAGTAAATTGCTTTCTCTATCCAGGGTGTTGATACCCTAACATCGTCCTTCCTCTCAAGGAATCTCCGGAACCAAGCGAGAAGGAATTCCTAATTGAAGGCGGTTTTGAGAAGCAGCAAGAGGGTTCTACCAACCTTCTATTCTCTGATTCCCGGAACCAGGCGAGAAGGGAATCTCATCGCTCGCATCGTCAAAGGGACAAAGTGGTCGCGCGCTGACCAGACTCCTATCGGCACACTTCTCCAGAATCTCTGAGGAGATCTACTTGTAATCTTTTTAAGAATACTTGTAATTTAGCTCCTCAAACTCTCTTTTTTTGTAAGTTTTCCCCTTTGCAAATTCAATGGAAAACAGCTCCAAATTCAATTCCTGTTCAGGGCATATAAATAAGACCCTTACTGCTTAGCGGGCAGATTCTGGGTCAGTGTTGGATACTCCTGAGGCTGTTGTCCCGAGTATGCACTGGACCCACTATAAATATAGTTAGTTGATCCCCCATCTGTTTTCAATAACCAACCTCATCTTACTCATATGTAGATGTATGTGTACTAAGACGTCAGGACACATACCTAGACATACGGGTCAGACGAGTAATAATAATATAATAATATGATTGCATCTTACCAGATTTTAATGCTAATTTCATGTTACACTATTTATGGTGATTACTTTATTCTTGTATGACTTATGCTCATGACATATTTCTCGTTACACGTGTAATTACATATGCACGCCATTTTGCTTCATTTCTCGCACTCATTGAGTTACTTTCTGACAACCTGGACCTGTATTCCAGATTTCGGAGCTTGAAACAAAGTGGACCCTTCCGCGAAAGACCAGACTTTTCTTGTGGAGTAAGCGGATCAGCCGTAACTCATTCCTACCTGCCCTCTCTTGATCGGCTCGCGGGATCTCTTTTTGCAGCTCATGATCATCTTCCAGTCTTTGATACTCTGTAAATCATGCTTTGCGCCTCTTGGTGACGTATTACTCATGTAATATTATGTTATACTCTGTGATAACTATATGCTTGTACTCTTTTATTGGAATGTATATTATCACGTACTTCTATACTCTGACTCATGTATTGTATTGATGCTTAGCATACATACATAAGGGTATTCCTGCCCTGCGTATGTACGTCACAGTAGTGTTCTCGTACCTACGAGGCGGGGTGTTACAACAATAATGCTATTAAGAAAATACATCATCCATGATATTCATTTTGGTGGGGACAAGATTCCAATCACACACAAAACTTAGTGAGATTTTTGATGAGCGAAAAAAAAGCCTAGGAGGTTTTAAAATGGGAATCTATATAAAGGTTGTTAAAGATAATTTCCCTTATAAGAAAAGAGATATTAGTGACTAATTCTAAATAACAATTATCATAATTATCAATATATTGGCTACACCCTCTCTATGTCAAACCGTAATTAGGAAAAAACTCAACTCAATAATTTTGTCCGCTTCAGCCACCTCTTTTTTTTAACCAACCAGGTGCGCCCACGTGTCAAGCACATAAGCGTTCCTCAGTGGCGAAAGACGCAAATGCCCTATATTAATCGCTTCAAAAGAGTGAACCGCTTTGAAAATGCTGACTACTGGAATGTATAGGACTACGACCATGATCGCAGTCCTCACAAGAAAAAAACTATTTCTGAGAACTGTGATCATGATCACAGTCCTCATAAAAACGTCATATTTCTGAGGACTGCAAACATGATCACAGTCCTCACAAAATGTACTATTTCTGCGACTACTACATGATGCAGTTCTCACAAAAATGTCATGTTTCCGAGTCTTTATAAAACTGCGATCATGATCACAATCCTCTTTATGAGGACATGTTCTGAGCCTTTATATAATTGCGACTATGATAACCGTCCTCTTTATGATACTTGTTTTGAGTCTTTATTAGGACTGCGACCATAATTGTAATCCTCATAAAAACACAAAATTTCAGCCTATATTGAGACTGCGACACTGATCACAGTCCAAGCAAAATGCCTCAATTTTCAATTAATGAAAGGACTGCGACCATAGTCGTAATAAAAGACTGCGACCCTGGTCGCAGCCCTCGTATAGAACTGCGATCATGAGTCGCAGTCCTCATTCAACATCGTCATCATCAACAGAACCCTGTTCTCAAGCATCAAATGATCCCCAAATGCTTTCCAGATTTAAATACCACATCGATCACAAATACAAACAAAAACTCATAGCGACACGAACATACGAGATCTGCAAAAAGGTCGACTCCAAAAAATAATTGGTCCGGGGCTCCGCCCACCGAGATCCCCAGGAGGGGCTTTCCACCTCTTCTAATCCCCACGACACCTGACCGCACAGGTCGACCCGTGAATTACTCTGCGTCAGGGTCAAGGTTGAGAGGAGAGCAACGTTGGGATGATGGAAAAGGGTAAAAAAAAAAGAAATGAAATATATAAGCAACTGGTGTTGAGAGGAATCAATTTATACTGACGTGTATAAGCTTGTAGCGAATCAAATTAGACTTTGAGTTTTTTTTTTTCCTAATTATAAAACAAAGTAGGTGGTTGTAGCGAGTAGTTATTTGATTGCCTCTATAAAGCAAAAATAAAGCTGTAGACATGCTTATTGTATTGTGATTTTATAAAAGATTATTATAACCTAGTAACTTATATAAGACGCTCACTAATTACATCTAATAATAATTATTATTATCTTTTTAGATCATTACAAGCTTCATCTAACACATGTTAACTCCAATTACCAAGTAGTCTAGTTCTGTTGCATATTGTGAAACCCCCATATGCAAAATTATTGGCCCAAAACTCTACAATTCAGGTGGAAGTGGTGATGACTTTCAAACAAAAAAAAAGAAAAAGAAAAAGAAAAAGAGAGCTAATTGCTGTATGATGCAGCTTCTCTCAATATCTTTAGACATGCATTTATATATTCCAAAGAACCAACCAATTCTCTCCCACATCATCCAATCTTATCCTAGTGACAGTGCATATATTATATATCTACAGCAGTCACTGCCCATCAATAATTTTAAGTCCTTAGACTTATCCAAACACTACAAGAAAAGTGATTCCCACGTGCTGCTGAATGACAAAGACAATCCACATCTTTGATAATATAAATTCCCCAAACATCTTTCCTGGTGTTGTTTCTGTTTTCTATATACTTGTGATTGTGGGCATCTATGATCCAATAGAAAATGCTAAAAAATATTTTACCTTGTTGACACGAATTATTAAAATCTCTGTCACAACCCCAAAATTTTAAAACTGTGACAGGTGCCAAAGGTAATTATATCTAAACACGCATGATATTAGCAGTAATCGGAAAACATAAGTCTGCAAGATGCTTCAACGCGGGCTGTTTGGTTGCAAGGAAGTAGACGGAAGTAAGGAAATAGAAAGTATATTGCTCACTTTCCTACCTATCCAAATACCGAAAAAAGAAATAAGAAAATTCATTTCTTTTCTCTTCTCTCTTTACACAATCATTTCCTCACTTCTAGAGTGCTACAGTTAATTTTGTAGCCATGTAAATCTCGGTTTTAATAAGTTATAGCAAAAATAGTTAATTTTTTGACCATGTAAATCTCACTTGCATTCTAATTACAGTCCATTTTTTATTTTTCTTAATAATTTTTATTTTATATTATTTTACGGTCAACTTTGTGGTCAATTTTTCCACTTTCACTTTCACGTTACCATCCAAACACGGAAAAGACCAAACATTTTTCAAATCAAATTTCTTAACAACATTCAAACACCAGAAACTTACTAGCCAATTTTTAAGTTTCAAAAAAAATTATTACCACTTTCTCAGTTCCTCGTTTCCTCCCTTCCAACCTTAACAAAAGGCAGCCCGCTGTAGAAAAGAGCTGATAAGATCTGTGATTTAACCGTTTTTTCTCTCCAGGAGGTGTCTCTTAAAGTTAGAGAAATAAACAGACACTTACTTTGTGGAGGTTGGCATATCGAACAATGCGATGTTGTCGGTCCCTCTCTCCCTGTCCCCCTGTCTCTCTCTCATATCAGAGAGGGGAGAAGAGATGAGATTTCACCGACATGATGACTTGGATGGATTGAGTGCAGGGGAAGGACGTGTTGCATGGAGACAAAGTCTTCTGGGCCCTTGGATCCATTATTGTGTTGGCCCTTGTGCCAATAAAGCGATTGCCGCAGATCCTTGTAGGAAGGTGAGACGCGCCTGTGGTTTCCGCGGTTTTACGCGTGTTTTGGGGGCGGCTGATGCCATTCCTGCGTGGCAGACACCATGTTTTCATCCCATTTCGGGTGCCATCAGATTCGTTCCAAGTATTAGAAAACAAGTTGTCGCCCATAGATTTTTCTTTCCTTTTTTTTTTTTTTTTTTTGTAATTTTGTTTTATTTTTGCGCCCTTTAAAGCTTGAACAAACGGTTGGCCTCCTGGAAGAATGATATCATGGGGGTTGAATTTCGTAAAACTACTGAGAATTTCACTTAATTTAACTAGTAAATAGCTTTTCACAAATAAAAGGAAACTATGATGAATTCATAAAATCATCGTGGAAGTTCGTGGTTCAAAGTAATTTATTGTATTTCTTTATGAGATTCTTCCTTGGTTTTTTGAAATCGAGTAAAAACGCATAGTAGTTTTCTGAAGATTTCTGAAATTGGGAAGGAGAGGCTCTACACAAATTGGT